>JANBOH010000214.1:0-26844 GCA_027478445.1 Coemansia asiatica | reverse complement strand
GTAGTGCTGTAAGCGTTGCTACTCGCAGGTGTAGTGCTATAAGCGTTGCTACTTGCAGGAGAAGAGCTATAAGGGCTGCTAGCCACAGAAGAGCCATAAGCATTGCTACTCACAGGAGTAGTGCTGTAAGCATTGCTACTCACAGGAGTAGTGCTGTAAGCATTGCTACTCACAGGAGTAGTACTATAAGCGTTGCTACTCGCAGGATAAGAGATATAAAGGCTGCTGTCCACAGGAGTAGTACTGTAAGCATTGCTACTCACAGGAGAAGAGCTATAAGCATTGCCAGTTTCAGGGATAGTGCTGTACGCATTGCTGCTGCTGCTGCTGCTGCTTACAACGCTATAGTTGCTGCTATAACCATTATTGTAATTATCATTGTGTTTGTCTTGATAGTTGTTGTTGTGGTTGTCATTGTAACTGTTGTTATAATTGTCGCTATAGTTAGATGCCGCTACAAGAGTAGCCATGCTGACTACAAGGCTAGCTGAGGTCTTGACTTTCATTTTAATAAATGCAGAGTTGAGAAAAATGCAAGCTTGTAATTTTTTTCCTAGAAAATTATTTTATGAATATGAAGGGAAAAAAGACAACTTATAAGTGCGAGCCTTGTTTAAAGCAGTTAAAATGCAACTGAGAAAAAAGAGGAAGGAAATTAACAAGAATAAATGCAATGGAATGTCAAAAATACCTGGAAAACAAAGGAAGAGAACAAATTTGTCGTCTAAGCACGAAATTGGGAAAAACTTGAGCAACTTATAGGCAGACTTGGGCTTGTAAAAAAGAAACCTGAATTTTTTCAACCATCCTTTTCCTAATGACGCAGTCAGAGCAATCATAATAAAAGGAAAATTACTCGTTTGCCACCATTGCAAGGGGTTTCTCTAAATTTTTTTTTAATGAAACCTTGGATTTTTTATTGCCTTTTATTAAAAAAGCTGAAAGCATTTCCAATAATAGTAGCGAATAGTAGTGATTTCATTTGTACAAAAGAAAAAAAAACAATAAAAGAAATGAAAGTGTCGAAAGAGGTCTTCTTTTGATAAAAGAGCTCTAAAGAAAAAGAAACCCCTATTTTTATCCCTCACTTTTTTTATAATTTTATACGAAAGAAAAGTTTTGCTTTTTCTTTTTCTTTTAATTGGTTTTATTGTCATAGAAATTAAATAAAATGAAAATTTCTGCGTATTTATTAATAAACTAAAATGCCTTTTATTTATTTTCTTTGCTTTGCATTTACTTAGTTGGAAGGAATTATCCTGTTAAACATAATGCTAAAACGGAAACACACTGGAAAATTCTATTTATATCTACATTTTTATGCTTGAATCTTAAGAGTCATTGTCAAAATTTTTGCAAATAAAATATTCCATTTATTTATATGAGATTTCTGTTTTCTTTCTAAATAATAATAAATAATAAAAAGGCGAAGAATTAAAAATTAAAAGCTATTATATTTCGAGCGTCTTTTTTTGTTCTATTTAAAACAAAATAATTTAACTTTCTTTTATTATCCTGAATCATGAAATACATGCGAAAAAAAGATATAATATGTATTCGATATTGCACCACATATCGATTTACAGAATATCATGTTTCTAATCCGTTGATTTTATGGATCATATTAAATAATTTTTATCTGCAAAATCAAAGTTTGGTGATCTGCTTTGATTGCATTCGAGTTAAAAAAAATATTCTGAAACTCAGAATCCAGTAAAAGATAAGACAGATCAATTTGGACAATTGTGCAACTAAAAACTTTTTTCCTTTTCTCTTTTTTTTTATCTTTGTATTTTTACTATACACTCGAAATTTTAATTCCTCTTCTTTTTCTCTTTTGACCAAGCTTTTCTACATCTTTATTATTTCTCTTTGAAATAACACAAATGGCAGCAGCAAACACAGAATCGACTATTACTCTTCCTTGGGCCAGCGACTTCCACTGCCACTTGCGCCAAGGTGACATGATGAACACGATCACGCCAATGGTCGAGCAAGGCGGCGTGCGCACTGTCTTGGCAATGCCCAATCTGACTCCGCCGCTGACCACTACAGAAATGGCCATAGACTACGGAAAGTCGCTCCAGAAATTAGCTCCAAACGTGCATTTTATCTTGACTCTATATCTCAATCCCAAGCTGACTCCCGAAGAAATCAGAAAGGCAGCAAAGGCAGGGATCACTGCAGTCAAGGTCTATCCAAGCGGCGTGACGACCAACAGCGACTGGGGCGTGCTTGACTTTAAGATCTACTACCCGACATTCCAGGCGATGCAGGAAAACAACATGGTCCTGTGCTTGCATGGCGAATGCCCCTCGGACGCCAGCAAGGACATCTGTATTTTGAATGCTGAAGAAAGGTTTCTAGCGACACTCAGAGAGCTGCACCAGGAGTTCCCCAAGCTGCGCATAGTGCTCGAGCACGCAACGACAAAGGCAGCTGTCGAATGCGTCAAGTCTCTGGGTGACACGGTTGCCTGCACTATCACAGCACACCACCTGTTTATCACCATTGATGACTGGGCCGGCCACCCGCATCATTTCTGCAAGCCCGTTGCTAAATTCCCTCATGATCGCGATGCTCTGCGCGAGGTGGTCAAGAGTGGCCATCCGCGGTTTTTCCTTGGCTCTGACTCGGCGCCGCATCCACGTAGCGCCAAGCAGGGCGAAAAACCTGCAGCAGGCGTCTTCACTACGCCGATCTTGATTCCTCTGATGGCTACGCTGTTTGAGACTCTTGGATGCATGGATAAGCTCGAGGGCTTTATTTCGACCAATGGGCGCAACTTTTACGGTCTAGGCCAGCCTCCTGCTGGATCCATCACGCTGACTCGCTCGCCTACCTATGTCCCTGAGGCATATGCCATCAGCGGCTCAGAGCAGGCTAGCTTAAACGACAATATGTCGGTTGTGCCATTTATGGCCGGAACCGAGATTGCCTGGACTATCACCAAAACGGTTTGAAAACACGATGCTATTAGCACTGAAAATAAAAATTGTCAAAGAAAAAAGGACGATGCTGATTTTTTTCTTTATAGTTTTAGCGTCTAGTGACTTTCTTTTTTCTTTTATAACAATTTGTTTTTGTAAAACAAGTAGGAGAAAAGGAAAACTTTATATAAAGTTATATTGCATTTGTCAAAGACGAGGTTTTGGTAAATAGACGGCGCTTGTCTTCATTTTCTCCAATATTTTTTTTCTCGAATTGTTCTACTCGTATCAGTTTTTATTTTTTTGTTTTTACAAATTTTAAACATTTAGTTTTCTTACTGTGCAGGACACTTTATTAATTGTTTTAAACTCTATCTTCAATGAAACGTTTCTCGTCGTTAGCCGCTATAGCTGCCATCACCATGACAAGCCTTGGCACCGTTTCAGCAGCTAAGACTCAGTCACTGAACAGTGCTCCTGAGGCAGCATCATCAGTCGCGCCAAATCTACATACCGGTGCTATCAATGTACTTGATGCAACATTCAGAGGATGCGGTTACAGAAACTCAGACACTACGTATTATGTCACTGTTGAAAAGAGTCTTCTAGGATATGTTAGTGAAGGCGGATACTCTAGAATGTGCGGAAGATGTATCATACTTCATGGAAAGACCGATATTTTTGTAAAGATAATCGGCGAATGTGAAGGATGCACTGGATATAATCTGGAGATATCTCAAGCTGCGTTTAATGAGTTGAACTCATCAACTGAAATAGACCTCGATAATGTCTCTTGGGAGCTTGGTCAGTGTGTCTAATAATAAGCCTTAAAGCTTTATTAGTTTTTTTTTTTAATTAAACAATGAATATTTTTGAATTGTAAAAGCAAAAATCCCTTTATATAAAACAAGTCGCCTGGTTTATGTTTTTTTTTTATTTTTATTTTTTAGAAATAGCTCACACGTTTTTTTAGATAAAAAAAATGCAAACCAAGTCTCTTCTTTTAGCGCTTTTACATTTAGTTTTTTTATAATGCATAATAAAGATGAAAAAATAATTGTTCAACTGCGCTGTGTATTTGAAGACACATTTTTAAACTCGTATGGTGCAGTCATTTGTCTTTTTCTTTTGCTCATTTTTATTAATATTTCAGTTGTTCTATTAAAGAATTCTATCCTCTCTAGACACTCTGGAAGTGTTTGTGTTTTTTTTATCGAATACTATTTACATTTTCTATTATATACGTTTGTCAATTATGAAAGTAATTCTATTAATTATTTGTCTATTAGCATTGCTCGAAGTTACTATGGCGGTTATCATTAATGGCAAATATGTGAACAATATAAAGCGGACAAATATTGGTCATCGCCGTCGTCGTCTTATTCGTCGTGATTGTGTAAAGAGTAAACAGGAAAAACCCTATAAGGGATCCAACAATGGTATTGATAATGACCAAAGTGACCAAGGCATCTCTTCAGGAGAAGATGAAACATCAAAAACGCATAAAAAAGGTTTTGAAAATAAGAAGGGGAGTCGAAACAGCAGCGAAGGACAGCCGAGTCCATCTGATTCCTCAGAAAAGCCGAAGGCTTCTTCTAAATCATCCAAGTCATCGTCATCGTCACCGTCTAGCAATGAACAATTCGATGGTGCTCTCACTTACTACATGCCTGATAATGGTGCATGCGAGAATGGTGACTACACTGAAAGTGACATGGTTGCTGCTCTTAACAAGGAACAATATGGAGACACTAGCAGCGTATCCGAGTATTGTAACAAATGTGCAATGGTGACTGGTGACAAGGGAACTGCCAAGGTCAAGATTATAGATGCATGCGAGACATGTGCATATGGTGCTCTCGATGTCTCCAAATCCGCTTATGACAAGATTACCTCGGATAATGCGGATGTTATCAAGATTACATGGACATGGACAGATTGCTAGACATTCATTTACTTTTACTAATTTTTTTTTGGTTTTTTTATTGCAATAATTTTTTTTCTATTTTTTGGATACAAGGAAAATAAATTTTTTATTGTAAAAAAAAGATAATACTTCACTTACTGCCAAGAATTAATTTAAAGACAACCAAGACTAATTCCTTTTATAGCAAAATTAACAAATTGTTTTAAAATTTTGTTTAAATAAAGAAAAAAAACTTGGCAACATAAAAATAGCAAGTTAGTACTTTATAAAATAAGAATTGCACCGCTTTTTGAAAATTTTTAAGGAAATTACAAATGAAAAATAAAAACTGATAATTTATCTAAAAAAATTTCTCCTTTTTTTAAAAAAAATATATAAACCCCGCTAACACATTAAGTAGCCAGAAATAAAATTTACTTCTCTGAATTTCCACTTAAAAAATTATTCTTATACTTGTTTCCAGTTTAAATACTTTTCTGATTGTAAAAGCTTTTAAGCAATTTATACGCAGGTCGAAAAGCTACTTTGGCTCTTATATTTTTTTATCTGTATAATGAAGGTAAAGCTTTTTATTTTCTTTGTTGGGCTTGTTTCTCTTTCCTTGGCTAAAAATGTGGATCGTGGAAAAATTAAGCGCCGTTTTCCAAGAAGATTTATTTCCACTACTACTTCAAGCGACTGCTCATTAGCTGATGAATGCAAGCCTGCGCATACAGGGTTTTCCGAGCCCATTGCATATCTTGACCATATCCCTAAGCGCCAAATATTCTCAAATTTAGAGTTTGTAAAGAGAAGAAAAGAAAACAATGACTACGGAAATGGCGATGACAATGCTGATGGTAGTGATAATGAGGATGAGGATGAGGATGTGAATAAAAATGAAAAAAATAGCAATTCAGCCAAGAGTAAACACAAAAATAGTGATTACAGAGAAGATAGCAATGAAATAACAAGTAGAAAGGGACATACCAATTTTAAAGTAAATTTTATAGCTAATTCAACCAATAATAACTTTGGATATAGCAACAATAATTTTAAAGTCAAGGGCAATAATAACAACAACGGCAACAACGACAACAACAACGATTACAACCAAAGCAATGATATCAACGATGCTGTGATCACAGAGGGCCCATTTACTGGCACTGGTATTCCTTATAGCCCTGCAGAAGGTTTCTGCTCAAGCAAAACATATACAGACAATGATTTGGTTGTTGCTCTTAACAAGCAGCAATATGGCGAAGAACAAATTTCGGGATTATGTGGAAAATGCGTTGAAATCACAGGCGATATAGGAAAAATGGTATTTACTATAGTTGATGCTTGTGATGACTGCAAGTATGGTGGCATTGAAATAGCTCAAAACATTTATGGTCAGCTCATATCCGAAGAATATTCAGGTGATATCACTTGGGACTTTGTTGATTGCCAGAATTAATAGACACCGTCTTTTCATTTCAAACCTGTTTTCTTTCTCATTGTTTTATAAATTTGCGCATATTCTTTTATAAAATAAAATTTACTTTTTTAAAGATATGTTTTAGTCTGTGTCACACCAACTGAATGCCAAAGAAAAAAAATTCTACAAATGCTTTTTTTGCTTTAATTGTCATGCAAAATTTTTTCAAGAGTTTGTTTGTCTTCACTAAGCAACACGTAGTCTTTTTGTAGTTTTTTTTGCATAATTATTTTTGTATTTGAAAGAAAAAAATTTAAATAAAGAAAGGCAAAGAAAAGCTTAACGATAGACAAACCTTTTTTTTTTTTATAAAAAACAACAATTTTTTCGATTTCGAGTGCTAAAATAAAACAAATAGAAAGCAGAGCTAGCAATTGCAATAGTTAAAATCCTCAATTTAAACACTCATAAATCCTCGTATAATCCATGTTTTGTACAATTTAAATTTTTTAGTCCACTATCTAATTCAATTTTTTATTTGTTTCTTACACTGGTTGTAATATTTGCATTATGAAAAGAATTTCAACTCTATCGCTTTCTTTAGCTTTATCCTCATGTGCACTGGCTGCACTGGATAATGCAAACTATGCTCGCGATTTAAAAGATGGAAGCAAAACCACTGTATATAGCTATCCGCCTGTTCACATACCCAATCCAACTCCTGCTAAATTAATAAAAAGAAGGAAGAATAATGAAGATAGCAATGAGAAGAAGATATTAAGCAAAGAATATAATAGTAGTAGTAGCATAAAGTTCAAGTCTATTTCTAGCAAAAACAATGTCACAAGAAATTCATTCAAAGGAAAGGCTACGCATTTTACTCCAGCAGTTGGTGCATGCAATAATGGTAGATTTGGCGACAGTGGTTTGGTAGTTGCTATAAACAAAGAGCAATATGGAAGTTCTCAAATTTCCGAATACTGTGGCAAATGCGTTGAAGTTTCTGGAGATCTCGGCTCCCTTGTTCTTAAGGTTGTTGATAAATGCATGGGCTGCGGTTATGGAAACCTTGATATTGCTACTGATACATACAGTCAAATAACTTCAGGCGATGGTGTTGGTGACATTACTTGGAAATTTGTTTCTTGCTAATTTTTTTATTTTGCAGTCTTTTTTTAATAAATCGGCAAATACTAAAGCAAATACTAAAAAATTAATTAAGAAGAAATTATCTTCTGCTAAAACAAAGATTTGTAAATTACAATAAAGTGGCTCAAACATTTTACCAGTGCAAGTGTATAATATCACTTGGTTTTCATCTACTTTTTTATCGCTGAAATGCTAGCAAATAATTTTTTATTAGCAGTTTTTGTTGTTTTTTATGTTCATTTAATAAGTTTCATGTTTTGTCATACACGAGGCTTTAATTTTTCTTATAATAAAGAAGAATATTTGTTCTTTTTTCTTTAAATGATTTAAATAAAGTTGTGCACATGCACGTGTGCACTTTTGTAAATAAAAGAGCAGTCCTTTTAAAGAAAAAGAAGCACTAAAAATTTTAAAAAATTTTAAAGACAAATTAAAAGGTGTAATATGCGTGCGTTTTCAAAGTTACTTTTTTTTTTATATAATAAAGCATTTTTCTTTAAGCATATCAGCTGAACATCTTTTAAATCTAAAAGTTTGAAAAAAAGCTGAGGAATTTTAAAGAAATTTGTTCATCCTTTCACAAACACTATAAATTTTCTTTTAAAAAATTTCATCTTTAACGCTATTAGCATTTGTCTGCAAAAGAATACAGAATTTAAAGTATTATAAAAAGCAGTCCAATTTTCGGCCATCCACTTTTTTCATGTAATTCAGTCTAATACACCTAGGATTTTTCTTTATATTTACTCTTTAGCATTTTCTAACTCATTTCTGTAACAAGTTTTTTTCTCTGTTGTGCGGGACACTTCAACTATCTACAGCCTAAATATTATTTCCAACATTTTTTGACAAAGTAGTCTTTCTTTTATTTACAATTTTTAGGAAATGAAGTTCACTACATCGTCAATTGCCGTTTTTGCTGTTCTGGCTGCTTCAGCTATTGCTGCTCCTGCTGCTGAATCATCTGCTTCTGCTTCCTCATCGTCTTCAAAGGTTACCTATTCTGGGTCTGGTATAGTAGAGCTGCTTGACCCTAACACTCAGGGCTGTGGCTACGACAATGCCATGTATGGAACCTACTTCTTTGCTCCTAACCAGGGAAAGTTTATTCTTTCCAATGGCGAGGCCCCTGAATGTGGCCAATGCATTGAGATCTCGCATGGAACTGTTAAGCCGTTTAAGGTTCAGTACATTGCACCTTGCTCCAACTGCCAGGATAGTCTGTTCAAGCTGTCCAGCGATGCTATGAAAAAGCTTAGCGGTACTAACGACGTGCTTCCTTCAATATCCGATGTTAAAGTTAAGCTAGTTGACTGCAAAGGCTTCACTGGTACCAAGCCTTCATCCAAGTAAATTATTATTAGGAAACATGTTCTTTTAATAAAAAAATTTACATATAGTACGGCAACGATAATTGGAGGGAAAATCACTGTTTAGAACATAGTAAAAAACAACCATCTCGCAAGTGTTTTTATGCAATCTTTAGTCTTTCCAAAAGACTGTTTTTTTTGGTGAAATGTTTAGGTAGACAGAAATTCAATAAAAAAATTATATTATATATTTTTTTAAAAAAAAAAGCCTGCTCTCGTCTATATTATGTTTGCTTTTATAAAATTTATTAATAAAATAAAAAAACATAAAAAATTGCTATAAAATTAATATAAAAAATAGCAGCCGACGATGCCTTCTTGTATTGTTCTGTGTCTTTTTCTTGTGATCATAACTAGAGATAATTTTTTAATGTCGAGCCATTGCTTATAATTTTTTTAAAAAAAACGGTAGATGCTGTAAAACAGGAATTTGAAATTTTTGTTATTGTTTTATTGATGCCCTCAATCAGTGCATTATCTACGGAATGCAATTATTAAATTATTTTTTGTTCTGTAATGTCAAAGCAAATAAAACCGCTTAAAGTACCAATTAATAATTGTTATAAAAGGTAAATCATTTTTTACAAGCAACAATAATGTATCGAATTGTAAACGGCATAAAAAAGCTGTAAATCAAAAAATAAATAAATATGAGTAAAGAAGCGACATGGATATTTTATATACCAATGTGTTAATCTTTCATCTTTTTTTCGCTGAGCTAGATTTGTTTTTATATGTTGAATATTTCTTTTCAGCACTTACTATTTTTATTTTATCTGATATTTTTATTTTCAATGAGAATCAATTTACATAAAACCTAATACAATTCAATTGAATGTTGAGATAAAAACAATAAACAAATAAGGCAATTACAAAAAAAATAACAAGTGTATTTGTAGCTTATCAACAAAGAAAACAATTTGTCTACTTTAAAAATAAAAATAAAATATATGATCTGTAATAATCATATTTCATTTATTTCTGTTTTACAGATATCTGCATTTTTTCCTTTGTGCGTTTTATTGATGCAAATAGTACTATTTCAAATGACCATTACAACAGCCAATGGTCATGGCCCTTTGTAAAATGGCTATACCGCGTTTTAAAGGGGTTTAAAAAGAATTTCCTTTTTTTGCTAACAAATAAATATGTCGCCAATTTTAAGATTGGTTAGGGTCAGCTGTTTTTCTTCGCACTTTAATTTAATCCATATTTAATTTGCGATTTTATTGTAAACAATGATTAACAAGCATTTTTTTCTCCGCATTTTTGTTCGAATGTTTTGTTTTGTTTAGCTTTATTTATTTTCTTCTATTTTAATCACCCTTTTCTAGTTATTTTCCTTTTTCTACTTGTTCCTTTATTTATCTATTTATTTAGCTGACCAAAAAGGCCTCCCCGAAATTGTCAATTTAAAGCCTTTACTTTTATTTATATTGTATCAGACAAAAAGAAAATAAAAAGAATAGTAAAAAAAATGGATCACAGAAAGCATATGAGACAGCGCAAGCAATACTATGAGCCTAATTCTCTGGCAGGCTGCTTTGCTCTTATTTTTAAATATCTTACATGGTCAGAAACAAATAGCAGCTTGTCGCAAACTCGGCATTCGCATATCGAGCATCTCTACAAGTTACAACCACTAGCCGCTGTTTCCAAAACATGGAGACATGCAGTGCTTCCAACCTTTTATCAGGCTATCGTCTGTGGCATAAAAGAGGTTCCAGGGGGCGAAAGTCATTGTGCAAAGTCTAACCTAGACTTGATTATGTCTGGAGGTCATCAGCGATATGTGCAGAGGCTGGTTATCGATATGATTGGCGACATATCGCCCGATGCTCCAGTTTCGCTGCTTTCTGAACAGGGGTTCGACAATCTCGAGTGGTATGACATTGACAGACTGGATCTGAATCACTGGCATGGCCATTTACGCCGCAAACACGTTTACAGCGCAGACTCATTGGCTCGCCTTAATGCTTATCTGTTACACAGGCTGCCAAAGCTTGTTTCGATTAATTATTTCTCGGTTGATGACGAAAAATTCTACTCTGAGTTTCCTCTAGACTCGATGCTGGCATCTCGCTTGTCACAGCTTCAAGAGATAAGGATCTCGACGAACATAGCGCCTTCAATGAGCTATTCAGCGTTTCTGCCCAAGCTGACCACGCTAAAGCTGAAATGCCCATTGCTTCTGGAATCAACGAATTTACCATGCATTTTTGCTGAGACCCTGGAGCACCTTCATATCGGGTTCTCATCTGCAAATACAATCTGGAATCGCTTCTATGCATGCACCGGGACCATGGTAGTTGACTTCAAGAGGCTAAAGACGCTTTCTCTTGAATACGTCGTACCACAAGACAGCAAGCGGATGGAAATGATGATTAAAAAGACAAAGAGCCTTTACAGAGACTGCGATAACGTTTTTCCTGAGCAGTTTAGCGATAGCGACAATGACAAGGAAAATGATGAAAGCCTGAAAAAGAGATTTAAGCCGGTGAAATACGACAAGCTGCCATCTGACAGAGTCCAATGTGCATTTCCGCAGCTCGAGCAGCTTAGTATCTGCAAATACCCGTACTCGATAACCAAGATACTTTGCTACTTTGACATAACCAGCATTCCGCATATCTGGATCCGCGATGTGACAAGCGGCTGGGCCGATCTTAGTCCATCCTATTTTGCCAAGAGCCTGAGCTTGCGGATCAATATCTCGCAAGAGCTGGACAGCGCCTCTTTAACGCTAAAATACCAGCAATGGGTTAATAGGCTGTTTTCACTTCCCTCGAAGCTGACTTATCTGCAGCTTGAGGCGCCAACCTCAAGCCCTGCAGTGGCATTGCCTGATATTATCAGCCTTACTAATCTAGCCTCGCTTTCTTTCGGTATGCAGATGGATCTGGGTGTCTTGCCTAATCTTCTAAGCCGATTGCCACTTCTTCGCCAGCTTATCACCCATATTTATCCTGAAAGCTCGTGGTCGGCAAGGAATCAGGGAGTTGCCGACTATGACGACTATGAGACATTGGCACAGCTGCCTCCGCTTAGCAACAGCTTGGAAAATCTGATTGCATATATAGGCGTCGAGTCAAGATCGGTGCGCAGGCTCAAGCGCCGTCGCGAGGCTGATAGCGAGTCAAGCGACATAATCAGCTTTGCAAGGTCCAATAAAAAGATCAAGCCGCTTCCAATTGAGCGAGAGCTGGCATGGATTATAGCTCGCATTCCGACACTAAATGTGTTCAAGTCCGAAATCTGGACCAGCGATGCCATAGCAGAGTGCATAGCAGATATTTTGGCAAGTCCACAGGCCGACAAGCATCTTTCGCATCTCAAATCAATCAACATGTCCGACTGGGAATACTGAGATTTTAAAAAGGGTTTTTAAAATTTTTTTTTAAATAAACGAGCAATTACGTGAAAAAAAAATGATAAAGCAAGTATGAAAAACTGGGGCAAGTTCCCTTTTACTTTTTGCGATTGCGCAGACGACTGAGCATCTTGATAGGCGTTAAGAATATATTGTCAGCTCTTTCATCTCCTCTCATAGCGCCATTATGGTCGTTCAGCGACATGGTAGGCGGACTGAGGTCAGCGCTGACCTGGGTCTTTGAGCGAGTGCGAACAGGGGTAAACAGCACCGGCTGCTTGTTTGTTTGCGGAACTGATGGCTTAGCCACCTTTGCATTAGCAGCACCCGGCTCTCGAGGAATATTGGCAGGCGACGCTGGAGGCCATGAGCCAGCGATCTTGGATGGCGTCAAAAGAGAAGTCGATGCCGATAGCGCAACTGGGCCTGATCCAGCTTGGTCTCCATCATAGTCGCTGTCGGGTGTGCCAACATCTAACACAGCGCGTCCTGCATGCAGTCTGCGCTTCTTCTTTTTCACGGTCGATGTCAGATCAGCGACAGACGCTGAGACAAGATGGCTGGGCCGAGGAGGTGAATATTCTGAAAGCTGCTTGTCTGATGACACAGGGGATGATGCAATATTGTTCCGCGGTCTTTGGATATTTACTGGATTTGTCTGCTCGGAAGAAGGCCCCTGCTTGTTGTTCACTTGTCTTCCCAAAGAGCTGACATCCTCATCTTTATCCTCATCTTGACCCTGATCCTGATCCTCATCATTTTGAGCTTCGTCTTCATCCTCATCCTCATCCTCAATATCGCCCATACCAGATACATCGCTTGTCTGCCCTTTGTGACGACCTCTGTGTTGATACTTACTATGATGAACCGGTGCTCCTGGACGGCGCATCACAGATCGAGTCCGCTTAGTACCCTGCGAGGAAGCCGAGTCGTCTTCTGCGATGGGCGATAGCGAAAAGTTGGCATCAGTAGCACTGGTGATATCCATGATCTCGACATTGTCCTCGTCCTCTTCCTCTGTCTGCTCTGGAATCGCATCAGCAACTAACGGCATGTCATGCACCTCTTCAGAAGTAAAAGTGACACTGACCCCGCCCGTGGCATGAGCAACAATCGGACCAGAATAGACGATCGAGCGCATCTTGGCTTGGCGCGTATCGCTAGCGCTATCAATGCTCTCCATAGTGTTGCCACGAGTGCGCGAGCCAGACTGCTCGCCAGCCTCGATAGAAAACACCTCAGCAGAGTAGCTTCCAACTGCAGAGTCAGTGTTGGCAAACCGACCAGCCATGTATGGCCGAGAAGAGCCTATGCGTTTTTTAGAATCGGGATTAAGATTCTTAAACATGCGACTAACAGCGCGCTTAGCGCCCTCAAGCTTTGCATGCTGACGGCTATGCTGCTGAACTAGCTGTGGAGGAGACCGATTGGAGACTGATGGCGCAAATGAGTCTGAAGAGTCCCTGGGCAGCTGCTGCTGTGATAGGGCCCTTGTTGGATTGCGCTGAAGAACGCGGCCCTTGGACAAAACCTGCGACAGAGCCTGGGTCGAGTTGACAGCAAAGCTCGATTGCGACAGATTGGTAGCAAGCGCACTAGCACTAGCACTCATCATCGGATTGCCGCCATTGGTAGCTGACATTGCCTCTGTTGGCTTGAGCGACACAATGCACAGAGAGCTATCGTCGCTATCCATCGCTTCTTCAGACTCAATCTCGATCTCAATGTCCTGTTGCACATCTGCATTAGAACCAGCAACGTCTTGGCCCAGCTGAGCACGGATATGACGGATCTCGCGCATAAGCAGGTCGTTCTGCGCACACAGCTGAGTGTTCCGCTGCTGCTCACGAGTGTACCAGGACCATGCCTCGTCACGCTCGCGCTCTGAGCGTTCTAACGCGTCTGCCGCATCCACGTCTGCAACTTGCGTCCGCTGCTGCAAGCTGATAAGCGTGCGTAGATGCTCCTGAATAGGAAGCATCTCCTGGGTCTCCCATTGTCTGCGGGCTTTTAGCGCCTGTGTCTCTGCATCGCGCAGCTGCGTTTTCAGCATAGTAATCTGCGCTAAAAACTCGGCACGCTCGCGCTCATGCGCCTTGGTCATGGCTAGCTCGGCCTCGGCAGAGTGCGCTGAGGACATGCGCATAAGACGCGCCTCCAAGCTGGCAGCCCGGCTGTTTGCCTCGACAACAGCAGCCTCAAGGGCCTCGCGCGTGGCTCGATCAGCATTGCGTGCCTGGCTGACCAGGTCGAGCTGAGTAGACATAGACGATGCCTGAGCCTCCATCGCCTCGACTACCGTGCGCAGATGCGCGATTTCGCGGTTCTCGCCAGCTGACACAGACCCCATCTTGTTGGCCTTCTTGCTAGCCGCGCGGCTTACTGCACGGCGCACAGCAGTACGTGGAGAGACAGTGGGCACCTGCGCAGCGTCCACATGCGCGGCATCCTCATCTTCAGAGTCAGAAAAGCTGCTGCGCACAGTGCGTAGACGCGAGAGAATATCGATTTTATGGGCCGCCTTGACCTCCGATCTGGCAAGCTCGTCCTGCAGCCGCTCCGAGGCAGAGTTCTTGAGCTCGGCAATCTTTTGCAAAAAAAACTGAGACACCTCTGCACGCGTCTCCTCTTCAATGCGCAGAACGCGCTCCTGAGCAGCTATGTACTTGTCGCGCAGCTCCTTCATCGCTGCTTCGAGCGCATCGGCATAGCTCACTAGCTCATCGATCTCTTTTTGGCTCTGATTAGCACGCAACTGCTCTTGCGCGCTGGCCAGGGCCTCGCGCAAATGAGCAATCTCGCGCTTGTGCTCGTTGTTCATAGCAAAGGTTTGCGATAAAAGCAGCGGTGCATCACGCAGCACGCGATCAGGAGGCAGCTCAAAGCTGAACGGCGAGTTGCGAGTGATTGACTCCCAAACGCCCGATGAAAATGACTCTACAGCAGGAGCAACAGCAACAGCAGCTGCAGCAGTCTTTAATGTCTGCTTGGATGTAAGAGGCGTTGCTGCTGCTGCTGCTTTACAACGCGTCTTGTTTATCTGCTTGGGCTCTGTTACACGCGCAGTAGATGGGTGCTGCCAGCCACCGGCCAGACCATTGCGCTGCCGCTTTTGCTGCGCTGACGGCTGCTGCTGCTGATGATGCATGCCAGACTCAGAAAGATCGCTCGAGCTAGGCTCCATATCAGTGCTCACCCTCTTACGTGTCAGCCGTGATGCGGGGCGCTGAGTATTGGTGTCAAAGAATATCTCGTCATCATCTTTATCGCTGCCCTCATCGTCGTCGTCGTCGTCATTGCTGCCCATACAATCAGTAGATGAACGCATTCTCAAGCTGCGACGACCGTTAGCACGCGACGGTGAGCCATTATTACCATCGCCATAGTCCAACCCTTGCCGCGTCTGGGGGTCCTCTACACGGCGCACCCTAGTAACCAACTCGCTAGCTACGCGCGCAAAATCCAGAACGCCCTTTATCTCCGCATATGTAGCGCCAAAATCGCCGCCATGGTCATAGGAATCGACACAAACAACCATAATTGTGCGAGCACCGCCCTCGAGCGCAGGCTGAAAGAGCCTAGTGACCTTGGACTCATTGTATGGAACAAGCTGCATATTGGGGTCGCCAGGTGCCAATGTCGCGTTGTAGCGCTTGACATCCAGACACTTCTTCAAGGTCATCAGACTGACATTAATCTTGCCTGCCTCTGCAAGACGGTCCCCCTGATTGTTAGTGCGCTTGGCACGCTCGCTGCCTGCCAAGTCAACAATGGTCATTGTACGTACAGATGCCTGAGCATCTGAGGGAATGGGCTCAAGTGGATCTATCACTGTACTGCGTCTGATCTTTACAAGCTTCGCTTGCATAAGCGCATGCGACCGAGATGACCCCATGTTCATACCAGTTGCATGCACAGACCGACGCATCTGCCCATGAATCAGCACGCGAATCAGATCACGGGCACTGCAAACACGAATCTCGGTCGCACCTTCAACAAATGCCTCGTTTCCGCGACCACCTTCTGAGCGTAAAAGCAAGGGCGTACGAGCAAGCCCGCTTATCTGCGATGCCGACATGTGAAGCGGGTCAGCCGTGTCCTCAGCAGCCGATTGAGCCTGCTTTCTCTTTCCCCTAGAGGTATTAGCAGCAGCTCGCTTGCCACGGCCACGGCGGCTTGTTGTTGTTGTTGATGATGATGCTACAGGCTCTCCATCTGCTTGCTTGACATGAACGGTTGTCAAAGTGGTCAGATCAAGCAGGTCGTATATCATCTCGTTGTATACCTCAAAGTACGACACATAGAGCTGGTACACCCACTCGCCATCGGCACATTGCTGCTGCAGCTCACCAGCAATCTCAGCAACCTCTGGATCGTGCATGGGGTCTTCTAGGCCCAGCCCATTGATCCAGGCATCCTCACCTGGCGCAATGCGGAAAGTTGGGTTGACAACGCGTGGATCCGAGCAGTATTCCACTTGAGTAGCATATTTGGGCTTTATAGGAAAGCTTCCCTGAGCATTATTCGCGTCGAGGATGCCAATTATAGCCCGAATGCTGCGAGGAAGCATACCTGGATTATCGCTGTTTCCTTGCACAGTATATGTTTTTCCCGAATTCGTAATGCCATAGGTAAACAAAAGCGTGTTATAGCCAGCAAATAGATCCTTGACAACTGGCACAGCGCAGAGATCAAACACGCGTGTTTGCTTTGACATAGAGTGCATCACACCAGCAAAAAGATATCTCTCGCGCATCTCGCTGTCACTCTCGTCCCTCTGCATCTCGACCTCTTTGTCGCTTACTAGCTGAAGAAGGCTTGTCGGATTGCCATTGACAAACATGTCTTTATCCGCGGGCTTCAGTCGAAGATATGTCTTGATAGGGTCCTTTTCGGCCTCATAGTCTGCTATACCTCGCTTAGTCGTGAACGGCGTCTTTGAGACTGCAATGCGCATTGGGTCCATCGTGGTCCTTTTCGGAGTAGCTGCTACATCTACTGTGCCACGAGTGTACTTGCGCCCGCCAATTGGCGTAAATATGACGCGGCTACTGTTGTATGCACTTGTTCGTGAGGACGCCTTGAGATAAGGCGAACGCAGTGGCAGCCCCTTGTGATGCGTATGACGAGGTGTGGCTGGCTCTTCTGCTGCTGCTGCTGCTGCTGCTGCCTGTGTGGTCTTTGAGCGCACTGCTCTGGACTGCCCTGCATGTCCATATTGTGTATCCTCGTTACCACTACTCACATAATCCATATCCTCTTGTCCATCGTGCAAGACATTGCTCTCGCCTTTAGATAGTAGCGGCATGGTTATTGGCAAAAAAAAAAGAATGGGGTAAAGACAAAATTCGAGTAAATATAATATTGATAATAAGCAGTTAAGCCAGGAATTGGGAGGGAAAAATGTGGAGGGAAAATAATAAAACAAATAAAATATAAAAAATTAAGTTTCGTGAAGTATAAAGGAAAGAAAAAATAGACAAGAGCAGCGTGATAAAAAAAAGCAATCTAAAATGAGAAAAAAAAATAGAATTTAACTATTTTTTGGCATGTTTGTTTGTTGATTTTTCGTTTTGTTTACATTTTTGTTTCTAATTTGCGATTGGTGATTATTTAATTACGAGTTGTATTTTTTCATTTGTTTATTCCACAACGGGCAAAAATAGTGCTATAGTTTTCCTATTTGCTAGAAAAGGGTTCCATTCACTTTATATATGGCTTAAGATCAGCCATGTAGTTGTTTTAAGCCACGCCAATTGTCTTTTTTCAATAGTATGTTATTCGGTGGTAGAAAACTACAATTGACTTGTGTACTCATTTTGTGTTTTTTTTTTCCCATGGACAGACTTGGCATTAAAGCTAGACACACATTTATATTGGGTAAATAAAAGCCTCCGTTTCTTGGAAAAATAAAATACAACAAAAGTTATTACAAAGGATGCTATAAACCCCCACATACATGATAGTTATATAGCCTCCCTGTTTCCACAGCTTTGGTTTCTTATCCATATCAATTTGTTTTTTTTTGGCATTTTTTATTTGAAACATGACTTTTTCAGACGATATCAAGGGCAAAGTCGCTGTCGTTACTGGTGGCGCTCAGTCGATGGGTTTAATGACAGCACAGGCGCTGATCAAGCTTGGTGCGAAAGTAGTCATTGGAGACATCCTTGATTCTGGCGCCGAAGCTGTTTCCAAGCTCAATGGTCAAGCAGAGGATGATATCGCAGTTTTCCAGAAATGCGATGTAACAGACTCTGAGCAACTACATGCGCTGATTGATCTTGCCATTTCGCAATTTGGTCGTCTAGATATTCTGGTCAACAATGCCGGCGTGGTCGATAGACCTATAATGATGGATCTCGACGGCAAATACGCGATGCGCTGCATCAATGTAAACTTTAATGCACTCGTCGATGGCACCATCTATGCGGTCAACTATTGGAACCAAGAGGAGAGTCGTCAGGGCGTGGTAATCAACCTTGGCTCCTATGCCGGGTATGTGCCAGCGCCCTTTATCCCGGTTTACTCCTCAACTAAGGCTGCAGTCGTCATGTTTACCAAGACTCTGTCGACTCTGGCTCCTAAGGTTAGAGTCAATGCTGTAGCGCCATCATGGGTAGACACCAAATTCCTGGACACCTGCTGTATTCCCCGCGACCATCTGGCTATCAAGCTTTCAGGCGTTTTGGATCCCCAGCTGGTGGTTGACCAAATTGTCCACCTGATCCAGGACGAAAGCATGGCTGGCGAAGTTATTCGCATCGACAGCCATAAAGAGCCTGAGCTTTGTGCGCTTCCCAATGCTACTAGGCTTATGGCTGAAATGAAGAAAAAGGTAGAAGCAATGAATCTCCCTGGGACGGAAGAGATAATAGCTTCTATTGATGCCATTCAAAAGTAAGCTGCACGAACAAGCGTGTACGCCGTTTCTTTTTTCATTTATTGTAGTTTTATAGACAATGACATGAACAATATAATTTTCGTTGGCTTCAACTTTATATCGTTAAAAAATGTGGCATAAGAAATGTTTTTTGTTTACTTTTTTGATATTTGAAAAAATAATTCAAGAAAGCAAGGCGTTATCTCTATTTTCTAATCTGTTAGACAAGCGTAAAATTTGCAGAAAAAAATTAACATAGCATTTCAAGGCGCCAAAGAAGCAGAAAAGCTCAATAGCAAAGCCGGGGAAAGTGTAGCTGCATTCAAAATGTGCAATGCTACTTATAGCTCCGAGCCTCATTCACTGATTGGCTTTGCCCGTTGACGAGTTTGGCCAGCTGGATATCCTGGTTAATAATGCTGGCATCTTTGACGAGCCCTGGCAATGCGACAAGACAGCAAAATATGCTCGTCGTTGTGTCGATGCCAATCTGCGGTCCCTGATTGATGGCACTTTACATGCTCTTCACTATTGGAACGAGAGTGAAAATCGCAAAGGTGTTGTAATCAATGTCTCGTCTCTGGTCGCTTATCTTCCTGTAGACTTTATGGTGCCCTACAGTGCTACAAAAGCTGCTGTTGCGCATTTTACAAAGGGTCTTGCCACGTGCTTGTCAAAGACGAATTGCAGAAATTAATGTTGAAGAAGACTCGGGCTTTCTAGATATTCTGCATTTAGGTTTATCCATTTCTGAGGTCATGTGGCCATAGCCCATGCTGTGCGTTGTATGCGCAATTCCCAATTCTACTATATAAATAAACATTTTGCAATACTATTAGCCATTAAATAGAGCGCTATTATTTGTTTTTATTTGCTTTATTTTATTTCTTATTTCTACTTGCCTGTGTTATTCGAATCCAAATCGTAGCGAAGCATTATAATTCCCGCGTTTCTTGTTTTATAACAAGACAATGATTCTGTGTTGTTAAACTGATCAAAACAATTACTTAATACTGTGAAAATGTCCGTACTAGGCTGAGCGCAGTTTTTAGCTAGCATGGTTCTCATTATCTGCTCGCCAGTGCCAGTAACGCTTGTCCCAACAAGCATTATTGACTTGTTGGACATATCCGTTATTTCTTCTGCCCAAGAACCACAGCCAAACATTGCCGCCTATTATAATATGAAACAAAAAATATTTATGATTAAATCCGAGCAATAGTAAATAAAACATTTGGTTATTGAAAAAAATATTAGTTGGCATATCAATAAACTTTTACTTACCTCGCCTATTCTGCCTGGATGCTTTAGTGCTATTCCGCCAGAGCTTACGCCAGCTGCAACAACTTTATTCATATCGATGCATACAGCACCTACCGTGTCTAATAAAATATCGTTTTTAAGGGAATTTGAATCGTTAACTCTAGTAGTAGTATCTGCTGCTGCTGTTGTTGTACCTGAGATTGCATCCATGTATTCTTCATATTTCTTCATAGCTGACTCGGTTATCTTGTGTCGTGAATCCATGCTTGTACTAATCCCTTGTTCGCGAGCCCACTTATCAGCGCCTTCACCAGCCAGAAACATTGGCGGAACCAACCCATGGCAATCAGGGCCTTCGGCATAATATTTCAATACAGCGTTAGCTGCCTCGATAGGATTACAGATAGCTAAATAACAAAGTGAAAAAACAAACAATTATAAGAGAAATTTAGTAAGAAAACAATGAACAGAATGATTAGCAACTACTGCGATCTAACATAACTTATTTTTAAGGAATTACCTGAAACTGATCCAACTGCACCGAAAGAATCTGGCTTTGAACACATTATAGAAGCATCACATTCAACAAGACCAATACGGTTTAGATTAGAGCCTATACCAGCGTTAGTCACGGGTGCATCCTCTAGTATTTTTATAGCGGCCTCCACAGCATCGTTTGCAGTGGCGCCTTGCTTTAGCTTTTCCATTGCTGCTATGCACGCCTGCTTCATTGCTGCCTTGTAGATGGATGCCTTTTCCCGGCTGTGATAGCCCGCACCCACATGTACAGCCACGCAGCATTTATTATCGCTGATGGTATTCATTTATTTATAAAATGTTAATAGAGAAAGAAGTATAACAAAATGTAAAAAAAAGAGAGAATGTTATTACCATTATTGCGTGCAATTTCAATATGAAGTCATTTCTATTAAATGTAAATTGATTTTACTAATCAACTATCAAATTTGTTATGGCAAAAAAAACCCATTTAAAAACGTTAATCATTTAAAACAATGTATACATCATTTATTTGAAAACAAAGGAAGGAAATAAGTAAAAAAGGCGATAGATAAAGGTTGCTGCAAATTATATATATACCATTTAGCAGCTCACAAATGACCAGGTAATTGGAACGCGGCCTTGCTCGAAATCAGCAATCTTTTCAAAGGCTGAAGGCGAGAGGTCAAGGTCGCCGTGCTTGCAAACAGGGCAGCGATCAGTGACAGTCACTTTGACCTCACCCTTTGGACCCTTGGCAAGAATGCACTTGTTGCAAACCGGTGCATTGTTGGGATTGGCATTTTCGCCGTACTGTGGAGCATTAATAGCAACAATAAGATCACTGTCACTGTTGGTCTTTCCGCAAGATCCTAGTCCAGGCGTAAAATATGTTCCATCACCAGAAAAGGATTCTCCAGACGACGACCCATCATTTCCACCATCACCGCCATTTGCAGGTCCACTACTGTTGCCTTCAGAGCCCTGTTGTGAAGTTTCTTGCGCAGCAGGTGTCTGCTCTTCAGGCGTCGTCTCCTGCGACGACTCTTGTTGCTGCTGATCTGTTTGTTCGGTAGTCTGCTGCTGTTGCTGTTGCTCATCTTGACTTGATGGCACAGACGAAGTCTGAGATGTTCCCTGTTCTTGAGCAGATGCTAATGACGTCTCTTGAGCCTGATCTCCCGAAGAAGAAGCACCAGCACCAGCACCAGCAGTGTCTTCTGATGCAGCGCTACGGACTGATCCAGTCACAGTGACAGTCTCTGTGACTATCACTAGCTTTGGATTCGGATTCGGATTAGCTTCAGCAGCACGAGCAACTATGGTACGAGGCGTTTGCTGCTCATCTGGCATTCCATATGTGCCAGCAGCAAGTGCTATAGCACCAATAATAGACGCAGCAGCTACAGTAAACTTCATTGGAAAATTTTAAGCGAAAAAAATGAAAAATAAAAATAAAGAACAAGAAGACAACTAAAATTTATGGAAAAAAGGGTTTTTGAAAGAAATAACTTTGAATTTTTATTTACTCGACCAGCGATTTCTGGAAAGAGTAATTTTATATGTAATATAGAATTTTTTTTCTATCTTTTTATACCCAGAGAGAAATATGACTTTTTCTTTTGTTTTTTTTTTTAGCCAAGCCTGTTTCTAATGAAGACCAGACCTAAAATTTTGTCTGTATACCACTTTCATATTATCAAATAAGATTGCTTGTATACATTTTTTAAAGAGATAAGCAAAAAGATTGCATTTTATTTGGCAAACAACTCGCTAACTTCTTTTTAGAAGAGCAATAAAAAATTTTGGTGTTCTTTATTTCGTTCTTTATTTCATGTTACACGAAACAGAGTGAGAAAAATGGAGCGCAGCCATTTCATTTTATTTATAAATTGACAAATCAGTTGCCACACTGAAAATATAGAGGGTTTTCTGTATGGTTCACAAACATTTTTTGTTCTGTGTGAAGAGAGAGAAAAGAAAGGAAACAAGGTTACACAAAAAATATAATAAAAAATAAATCATTGGCTAAATTTAAGCGTGACAACCTCAAAAGGTTTTACATTGACCTCCACAGTCCTGGAATGCTGTAACCATTTGACAGTCGAATCATCATCCTTATAATCAAGATCATTTGCAATGGGCTCTTCGAGAATATTGACCTTTTGCACATGTCTTGCCTTGAGCCTAGATGTAAGCAATGCGCGTCCATGGCCACCGTATGCTTCATATAGACGAACAATATAGCTACTCTTGTCGTCCTCGGCAACCTTGACAGTATCCAAAACAACGTTGGGTGCGCCAGTAAGCGAGAAAAACGGAGAAGCTTCAGCAGCGGTTGTCGTCACCATCTGAGAGCCAGAAGATGTTCCCAATGGTATCTGCAATAATGGCACGTTGAACTGATATGCCTCTTGAACCACATTTGACTCACTAAACGTGCCCTTGTGCGGGTATATAGCATAGCGAAACTTGTGCGATCCCATGTCGCAATGCTCGTCTGGTGCCTTTGGTGCGCGGATAAGCGATAACGACGTTGTGTTTCCAAGAGTCGAATGCCCGTACTTGCAGTCATTTAGCAAAGCAACGCCATATCCATACTCTGAGAGATCGGAAAACTTGTGTGCACAGACCTCAAACTTTGCCAAGTCCCAAGAGGTATTTCGGTGAGTAGGTCTTTGGACAACCCCATATTGTGTCTCATATGTCGCAAAATCGCTGTTAATGTCCCAGGTAAACGATGTCTTGAGACTCTTGCGGTTCTCATGCCAGTCTATCTCGCAGTCAAAGTCAAGACGAGGAGAGATGGCAGAGAGTGATATTATCTGCGTAAGGACGCTTTGGTCGCTGATAGGAACTCGCGCAGAGATCGAGGCTACAAGTGGACCAGACTCAATGATCGCAAGGTCGACCCCATCGAGAGGCTTGAATTTCTCTCTCAAATACACCTCTTCATCCCATGCATCCCAGTATAGCGGCACATCGTCATACAGCTCAAACACATTGCCCATTTCGCCCTTGGGCACGAGCTCTCGCTGCTCATTCAAGTCATAAAAGCTTGTAATATGTCCATTGCTATCGATGACTATGCGAACAAACGTGTTTTCCATGACAAAGCTATCCTTGCTAGCGTTCTGGTAGACATGGACTGAGCGTACTACAGGCTCTGTCATGATGGTGGTAGCAGTGTTAGCTCTATATATCTGGTTGCTCAGATGCGATGTACCGAATCCTGGCACATTGTTGACAAGTGCAAATACATTGTCTTTATCGACAGCCGATCTCTGAACAGAATGACTGTCAGAACCAAAGCCAGATAGAAGACGAGAGACAAGCGATTCTGGCACTTTGACCATATCTGAGCGCATCCATACCGTAGTATTCAAAAATGCAATATCTTTGGTCATATCCTGTTGCTCGACAATGTTATGATGCCCATATATACTGTACAGTGCATTTTGGCGAATCTTGGCAACAGACTCAAAGATATCCTTGTAAATACTGTCGCTGTCCCTATATACCATGTTGATAGCAGAGCCAGGAAGAACGTCGTGAAATTGGTTTAGACATACCATTCTCCACAAGCGAGTAAACTCATCTGAAGGATACTCAAACTCGCTGTTATTATTAGCAAGCGAACGAATATGCGCTACGGTACAGAGCATCTCGGCATCACGAAGCAGGAACTCTGACTGTCTGTTCCATCGCTTATTGTTGGACTGCGAGGTATAGGTTCCACGGTGCAACTCAAAATAGAGCTCACCTTTCCAGGAAACCAGCTCACGAGCGGTATCCTCTACATGCTTGTAAAACTCGCGGGGATGCGCTTGCTTGACCCTGGGCAGCCCATCGACATCCTGCATTCTTCTTAAACGCTCAAGCATAGAACGCAGCGGTCCGCCGCCCCCATCGCCATTGCCATAGAGATACAGGCTCTCGTTTGTATAGGCAATATCCTTGTGTCGCTTGACGCTGTCAATAAGTTCGCCTGGACGACACTGCGCACCATATGTCTCTGCAGGAGACATATGACACAGGACATGGCTTCCGTCGAGTCCAATCCAGCGGAAAGTCGTATGTGGGAACTTGTTGATATTGTTCCAGGACAGCTTCTGCGTGAAAAAGTACTTTGCGCCAGAAAGCCGGACTATTTGTGGCAGCTGCGACGAATAGCCAAAGGTGTCTGGGAGCCAAAAGACATCGCAGTATTCACCAAAGTGCTGCTTGAAAAAGCGCTGGCCAAGAAGGAACTGACGCACTAGGGATTCTCCGCTAGGAAGATTGCAGTCCATTTCGACCCAGGTGCCTCCAATGGGAATGAACTGGCCGTCTTTGGCCTTTTTCTGGATGCGCTTAAATAGCGAGGGATAGTTTTCCAGCAGCCATTGGAACTGCTGAGCTTGAGACGCTGCAAATCGGTACTCTGGATAGTCCTCCATGAGATACAGCTGCGTTGCCCAGCTGCGTGCAGCCTTTCTCTTGGTCTCTGCAAACGGCCATAGCCAGGCAGTATCAATATGGCAGTTACCAATGGCAAATACCGAGTGAGAAGCCTCGCTGGTCTTAAAGCTTAAGAACTTGCGAGCTATCTCAAGAGCAGGCTCTATAGTCGATAAATCCGAGTGCTCAAACACATTGACTATATCATTGGCCGCAGTCAGGGCCTGCCACGACCGAGGCGACTCTTGCGGCAGACGATTGGCCATCTCGACAATAACCTCTAGATCGTGGAACAGCTGCCAGGCAGACTCGTTGGGAGCCACGATTTCGGCGCTGCTCAGCTGGTAGTAGATTTCTCGGTCCTGGGGATGCACATGGTAATCGCCGTTTCCAAAAAGCCCGTTGCATGCCATCTCGACATAGAAGGTGCGCGGCGACTCAGTGCTGCTTGCGCACTTTGTCAACAGGTAATCGACGTGCCGCTCTCCACCGTTGCCGCCAGTGAGCCCCAGAATGGGCTCTCCGTTGTCAGACCAGACCATTGCTTCGCTGTTTGTATCAAACATAAAAAGCACTTTCTTGCCAGCAAATGACTCGGGAATAGTAGCAGTTACGCGGAACCAATGCGTGGTCTACTGAAAATAAAAAGGATCGATAGATAACGCATTTAGTTGTACAGATACTGAGTGTGATTCAATGAAAAATGAACAGCCAAACTTTTCTGTCTTATTTTTTTTTATTGCTTGTTAGAACTTACCCATGAGGGACCAAAGAGCTGGCCGACTTTGGCCGGCTTGAAATTTTGCTTTACAGCATGTTCAAAGGTAGGGCGGTCTTGGCCAGGAGCCGACCATGCTTCCAGCTGGACATGAGGCTCGCCGCTAATACGCATGTCGTAGAGAGTCGCTTTGATGTTGACGTCTTTCCATTGGTTGTCGTTTATAAAGTTGTTTACCCGCGATCTTGTAATTGACGGATGCTTTTGCAAATAGCTCATATGCCTCTGCATTGTTGAGAACCCCAGATATATATCAATAAGAGAAAAAATAAATGGTGTGTATAAGTTTAAAGCTAAGCCGTAGAGCAACAAAAACAGTATAAAAATAAAATAAAATAAAATAAAATAGGAACTGAAAGTAAGCAAAAAGAATATAAGAGGAGGATAAGGGGATTTAAAAAATGAATTTGTAATGGAAAAAATGTTGAGAATGTGTGATAAAGCAATGATACACTTGTGGACAATTAGGGATTTTGGAGCATGCAAAATGGAAGAATGCTTGCTGCTCGCCATATATTTTCCTTTTTCTTTTGGCTTTTGTAAACGTGGCTTGGTTGTGACCCGAGTACGCCGACTGACACTTGCCGATACTTAAAAAGAATAATTGGGTCACGCGTTTACTGCAAAAAAAAATGCCAATACCAAATTTTTAAACCATAAAAAGAGAGCACATGTGTCACAGCTTCGCTCAATAAATCTGTTTATGCAAGACTCCTTTTTTTCCACAGAACTTTTCACAGAACTTTGAATTTACAAATCAACGCTTGCTTGATTTCCATCCTCTCACGTGAGTAGTTTTGCCATTAATGATGTAAAAAATAAAATAAAATAAAATAA
>JANBOH010000213.1:0-26903 GCA_027478445.1 Coemansia asiatica | reverse complement strand
TTAATTAATTTTTAATAAGATTTCAGATATTTAATTAATTTTTAATATGATTTAATATTCCTTTGCAACTGGTTGAATCATTACAGTAATTCCAAAAACAAAAGAATAGAAATAAATTATTTTCAAAGTGATAAATAATTCCAAAGTAATATAAATATCATATAAACTGCTGGACATAAGCTAATAAGGTTATTTACTTTTTTGTTCTTCAATCCAATACAACAAAGAATTCATATACTTAATTATTTAGAAATTTAGAATACTGTTTATACAATGGGCAGTACTCATGAAAATTATTGCAAAAAATGTGGTGCATATGATGTTAGAACTTTTATTAGAAATAAAAAAGAATATTGTCAACAATGTGGTTTACTAGTGATATTATATCTTTTATATACAACCTGAAAAAAAAGATGGATACTTATGTGTGGGTCTTTTAAACAAACAGAAGTATATATTAGAGAAAAAAAAAGACAAAGAAAAGCAAAGATAAAGAAATCTTGAGAGAGTTCTTGAAAAACGATAGTTTAAATAGAAGTCTTGAAAGAGTAGAAAAATAAAGTCTTGATAAGCTGTTCTGTAGCAGTTCGAAAGTGAGCTGAATCAACCCATAAATTAGTGTGTGCTGAAACACTATAAAAATATATTAATATAATTTCAAAAAAGGAATATTTTTGATTTTTCAACATATACAAGAGTGCTTTAGTACAATCTAATAAATTTTGCTGGTATTGAATATTAGTTGGTAAAACAAAATTTTTTAAAAGTGCCATATTCTTACAATTACAGGAATAAAAAGCCAACTACCCTTTTTGTCTCTTTATTGTCAATAAATTCATCAAATAATTGCTTCTACTCTTATCCACTTTTATTCAAATATTATTTTATAATGTCCCTATCACAATTAAACTCTTGCAATTTAGTAAAAGACATACCCCCATGCTTTAAATGCATATCTGAACATAGTGCTATATGCATTTGTGCTAAAATACCATATCTTTTTTAACTAATGCTTTCATTAAAAAGTCAATTGGATTTTTTTTAAAGATGGACATCTACACATGTAAATCTTGGTGGCTTCTTGCTTTCATGGATAAAATTTTGCCAAAAATCAACAATGTCATTTTTTGTTATGCTATTTAAGCAGTCGACAAATTGCTGACTACAGCATGAAAAATCGGTTTTATTATTATTGATTATATGCATCCACATGCTATTGACTGCTTTAGCAGAATTATTCTGCTTCTTGGCCAACTCAGCAACAACAATTGACTGTTTAATGGTTTTCAAATCTTTTTCGCCAAAAGTAGTCAATGTTTTATAATAGCTATCAATAAACAATTTTACCTGCTGTCCCAAATAATCTGAATCTCTATTGCCCTGTATGTAGAACTGAATGACCTGTTTGTCCAAATTGACATTTGCTATTTTAACGCCTGCTGTGTATCCCAGCTGCTCAATGTTGCGAAGCTGATTAAAAAATGGCTCTTTCAGTATTTTTACAAGCAACTTTCCAACTATACATTGCTTTTTATTGCTTGTAAAGTCGCAAATTACATTTCGGACAAAACAGCTTTCTTTACTTTTAAATTTGCTTGTGTCTTGTTTTAAAATATGAGTACCTGGAGGAAAAATTAGGCAAGGATTATTGGCTTGAAAATTAACTTTTAGCTTGCTTTTGCCCAAACAAGGTAATCCTGGTCCGGTTATTTTTGCTATTTCCATTGCATCTGTCTTGGTAATATTTCCAACAATCATTAGTTTAATCATAAACCAGCTATTCCTAAAGTTATCCATCATCTGCTGAAGCATTTCAATAGTAATGTTATCAACATACTTTGCTTGCTCACTATAATAAAGCTTGTCATTTCCAAAGAATGCTTTTAAAATCTCATTAGCTTGCCAAATTAATTCCTTGAACTGCATGTTTTTAAGCAGTGACCTTGCTTTTTCAATTGCTTGTTTAAAAGCGTCTGGTTTTACTATCATATTATTTATATGACTAAATAAAATCTCCAATAGTTTTTTTTGCATATTCAAATCACCAAGTATATTTATAGTTATCCCAATATTAGAGTAATCAATGTTGAAAACCATTCCCGCGCATTTAGCATAAAATTGCAGCTCTTCTATGGCGTTTAAAATTAGAAAATAATATACTAGAAACGTTGATGATTCTTTAGCAGAATAATTACTTTTAGGATGGTTTAAAAGCATACGAGTTACACAATTTTTTATAGGAAACATTCTGTCATGTTTATACCACATCTCCATTGTATTGCTTTGATAAACTAAAAATGTTTTAGATATAGATTTATCAAAATAGCTTGATTCAGTTGAATAGTCATTATCATTAATTTTGTTACTTTTACTGAATTCCATTTTAATAAATGGATTTGGATCAGGCATGCATAGTTGAGCCATGTCTTTAGATGATGACAGTGCTGAATTGCCAATGCATTTAAAGTCTCTAGCCAATTCTTCTTTTTTATATTTGATACCGTGGTAATCAACAAAATCCTTAAATTCATTGTCACAAAAGCTGCTGCTTGCAACGTACAAGGAATAGTTATTAGGATTGATTTCTTTGACAAGATCGCTTATATCAGTGTGACAATCATTAATATTTTTTCTTTTTTCTATGCTAATAATTTCCCTGCAGATACCAGTTAGATATGCAGCAAAGTCAGCACCGCTACCAGTAAACTTAGCTCTTTCAATTGAATTATATACAATGTTGGTCTCATCCAGATACCACTTGGCAATGCCATTTGCTGAAACTATATGAAAATAATAGAAAAACGCACTGACAAGTGCTTTTAAATTACTGATGCCTGGCAATGATGCTTCAATAATAATCCTAAATACACCCAGGTTCTCTTTAGACCAGCCATCAAGTTGGCAATATATTTTATTTGCCCATCCTTTGCTTCTTAGCCAATAGAGTAGAGAGCCTTTACCTTCGTGTGCAATTAGCGACGAAAGACAAAATATGTCTTTTTTGCTATACATATTTTTTGGATATTTCAGAGAAAATACCATTTCAATTCGATGGTACTCGCCAATACTTTTATACTTGTACATTTTATCTATCTGTTGCCGACCATATGGGTGATCTCTGAATCGATTGTCAAGCCCAATACCACTGCTTTTATGATATCCAAATGAATTGACGACTTTTTCAATAATATCACTGAGCTTGCTGTTTGCAATAACCACTAGTACCATCTGATCTGGAATGTACCAAGTCTTGTGGAATTTCTGCAATTCCTCAACAAGATTATCTTTATTTAGAGATCTTTTGTTGCCAGTGCTAAATTTATTTACTGGCACATTCTTATTGCAGGTATTGCATAAAACTGCCAATGACCTGAATGTGTTGTTTTCAGATATTCCAGCAAACTCAGATTCAATGACATTTACTTCCCTGTATATATCATCGGTATTTAGCAACGGTCTAAAAAGCAAATTTGCTAATCTATCCAAGGCGCCACTTAGAGCGCTGTTGTTAATTTCAAACATATAATTGGTTTCAGTAGCCAGCGTAACTGCATTCTGAATCCCCATGTTATCTGATATGTATTTATGATACTCGTTGTTTCGTGGATACTTTTTCGAGCCCTATTACCAAAAAAAGAAAAGAAAATTGAATATCAGTGCACATATATAAAGATATGAATTTTTTTTTGTTATTCTATTTTTTTTGATGACTTACCCTTAGCAATGAATGTTCCAATAGATGAGCTAGTCCCTGTATTTCAGATGGGTCAGACTGAGAACCGACATTGACGCTAACTGATACTGTGGCTCGTTGAATATTAGGGTTTTCCACGCATAGAGCAACCAGGTTGTTAGGAAGACGCACAAACTTGTGGTCGCAGTGTCTGAGGTTATCCAGCAGACCGAATAAATCAGGAAACTCAGAGTATGAAAAAGGCGGATTAGATACTTTAGAATACATTATAAGCAATGAAAAAAATTTTTAATGGTAATAAAGAAAATTTAAGAAAAACGATAATTGAACACTTGCATCTTTTGCCATAGTTTAAAGGTTTTTTTTTGCTATAAATTTTTTATAGAAAAGTAAAATAAAAGGAGAAAATACATTTTTTTTATAAAGAAACAAGAATTTCCGTATCATCTTTTTCTCAAAGAAAATCTACCAAAAGCACTACTTGCTTTATTGGTAGGCTCAAGTGAAGCCTCATCGTTATTCGCATTATCTTCATCTTCGTCGTCGTCATCGTCGTCAATATTAACCACAGGCAGCTGGCTGCTATTGCTGGTGCTAGATTGCTGCACAGAAGATCTCAAAGACTTTGTACTACCGCCTCTTCCTCCTCGACCCCTTCTAGTAGCCGTGGCCCGAGCAGCTGGTACTGCAGCAGCTGCTGCTGCCTTTGTACTGGTTTTCAGTCTTTTTCTGGCCGCTACAGGTGTTGGCGCTACAGAATCCTCTGAATCACTAGCAATGGCCTCGCTGCCGCTCAAACGAGCACTATCGGATTTGGCCGAGCCATTCGACTGCTTAGCAGACAAGGTAGAGCGTGCATTGCGCGATGGTCGAGCAACCAAAGCAGGCGGCCTCATCTTTGTGCTTAATGATGCGTCAGAATCGTCGCTGTCCTTGTCTGCTACTGCTGCTGCTGCTGTTCTTTTGCTGCCTGCTTTTGGCCGCGACTTGGCCAGTGTCAATACTGTTTTTGCTGGCTTTGCTGACCTATTTGCAGCTGCGGTCTTTCGGCCCTTTGATACATTGAGATCTTCGCCTGCCTGTCTAAAGTCATCATCGTCTTCTTGGTCGTCATGGCTGCTACTATCACTGCTATCAGAGTAATTATAGCCAGCATTTTCTGGATTAGGCTTTTTCTGATCGACTGCTGAGCTGGCTTTGCTAAGCGACATACTCGAGACATTAGACGCATCATTGCTGCCTTTGCTGCTCTGCGTATCAGCAACAGCCGATAAAATCAAGCCTTTGCCGTCCTCAACGGCCTTGGTGCGTCTAATTGACCTTGTCTTGGCAATATGCTCATCGAGCTTTTTTTCTGTGATATCCAGCTCCCGCAAACTCTGCTCGATGATGATTTTCTGCGTATCGCCAATCGTCGTTCTAAGCGACTGCGCAATCGCATCAGCATCGCCCTTCTGCACAAACAATCTAACCGCATCAGCGAGCTCCAGATCCACCAGCATATGCATGCTGGTGTCGTCGAGAAACTCGCCAATCAGGTTTTCCACATGCACGGCGTCGACAGGCTCGGGAACGGCCGACTCGTTCTGAAATGCCCCAGATAAAGCAGCTCGTTTATCCAGGTTATTCGCAGAGCTAGACCGTGTCTTTCTGAAGAAATACACAATGTCGCGGGGATTGGCCACGCGGTCGGCAAACAAAAGGCCGAATCTCTGCGGATGGAAGCTCTCGAAGCCGCCGGTATAGTCGACGCGGACTCTGACCAGCGGCTTGGGCTGCGCGCCCAATGCAGGCTCAATTATCTCGCTGCCTCTTTCGAGCTGCTCGTTGTAAATAGCCTGCGCATGCGCAATGAGTTTCTCAACACGACCACGCAGATACTCGACGATCTCTGCCTCGGTGCTCTGCGGCGACAAACCCTGGACCTGCGATAGAACCACGTCTTCGATTACAAAAGGCCGGACGTTCTTCAGCCTAAGCTTGTCTATTTTAAAGTTCCTCCGATTAACCTTCACCAGAGCCACATGCTTAGCCACGGCCTCCCCGGGCGACAACGACGTGGCAATGGACGAGCCCGGCTGACTGACGTAGAAGGCGCGCTGGTGATTATACTCCGGATCAACCAAGCACTGGTGCTCGTGGCCCCAGATCACCAAGTCGAGAAACTCGCTGAGGAAATGCTCCGGTATGTGGTTTTTCGGCCCATGCGCAGCCCTATTCTGATGCAACACCATGAGGTTAAACCACCTGTCAGTGTCCTCTGATGGCTGGCACATGGTCATATGCTTGCGAGCTATGGTCCTATGCAGTCTCTCGTCGCGGATATTGCCCAGCCCATACAGGGCCAATCGGGTATCGCCTTTGCGCAGAAGCACCGGTGACACCCGGATGTTCTCCACCTCCGTCTGCTTGCCGAAATAATTGACGAGGCCGCTCACCGCCAGCATATCCATAGCCGACAGATTGCCGTGTCCCGAGGGGTCGTCGTGGTTTCCGTGGATCGAGAACACAGGCAGGGAGATGTTGATATTGGGATCCTCGTAATTAACATTGGAAAAATCGCTGCCAAAATCAACCAGGGGGTCGCTGAGATACTCCACGGATACTGGCTTGTTGCCCAGACAGTATTTGCGGAACAGGCTGAGTGCCTGGTGGAGGCTTTTGCGCGAGGGTTTGTTGTCGTGGAAGAGGTCGCCGCCCAGGAGGACCATGTCGACTTTGTATGCCTGTGCCAGCTGCAGGATCTCGGAAAAGGCGTCGAACGAGTCTTGCCCGCGTATTGGGTCGCGCTCGAGGTACCCCAGGTGGTTGTCTGTGGCCACGAGTATGCTGAGCGTGCTCCTGTCGTCTGACATTTAATTTCAAATTCGTTAACACCAGAAGGAAAAGAAAAAGTATATATATATTAAAATAAACAAATTGCGAAATTAAACAACAGAGACTGTTTGCTAATTCGGTCATACCATACACCTTATTCTTGCTGCTTTAACGCGCAGCAAGAAAAAAATACTGATCAGACTAAATCAGATCAAATCAGTTTAAAGAAATTGTTTATATGTGTGTGTGTGTCACAAAGCAAAGAAAAAGGAAACAAAACACTTCATTGTCACCATCCTTTTAAACGTTTTTTTTACTTTTTTTAATTCCTCACTAAAAAAGTATACTTTCTCTTATTTTTTTTTATTTCCAGTGTTTATGATCAAGCAGAGTATCGCAAGACTATTTTCAACAATGACCGTGGCCACCACCAAGACAATCCCCGAGTTTACGACCCGCGTGCTGCCAGCCAAAGCAGTAAAGCTGGAATTTACCAGCAAACTGGAAGACGACGGGTTTGTAGCCACGGGGGCCGACAAACAATGGATCGAGGAAAGCAGAATCCAGCTGCGCATGAACAACTGCGTCGGAATCCCCACCGAGACCGTCTACGGACTAGCTGCCAATGCGCTGGACGAATCCGCAGTGCGCTCGATCTACCGCGCCAAATCAAGACCATCAGATAATCCGCTGATCGTACACATCTCATCTGTACACATGCTTCGCTCGCTCTACCATCTTCCTGCAGCAGAAGCAGAAGCAGAAGCAGATACTGGCAGACCATTCCTCGGCACTGATAATGCCGAATCGGAGGGTCATGAGATGCGAGAGGTGGAGACAAAGATGAGGCAGGCCGAGCTGCATGATATCCAGAATGGCGGCGACGGCGTGTGGCCCGAGATTCCCAGGGCCTACCACGACGTCATCCGCAAATTCTGGCCCGGCCCTTTGACCCTTGTGCTGCCGCGTCCCGCATGCATTCCCATGGTAGTGCTGGGCAATCACGGCGACACCGTGGCGTTTAGATTCCCGGAGCACCCGGTAGCCCGCGCTGTCATTTCTTCCTGCGGCCTGCCGCTGGCTGCACCCAGTGCCAATGCGTCGGGGAGACCGTCGCCCACCAGCGCAGCGCACGTCCTGCATGATCTCAATGGCCGATTGCCGCTGATCGTCGATGGCGGTGACTGCGACGTTGGCGTCGAGAGCACCGTGCTGGATGCGTTTTCGAGCAACGCCTATGTAGATGGCCAACAGTTGTCGCCGTGCATTTTGCGTCCTGGGGGAGTCACCTTTGAGCAATTGTTTGCGCTGGGCGGTGTCTGGGAAAAGACACGTGTTTATAAGAAACACTTTACTAGCAAGGAATTGGAGCTCAATCCGACAACTCCGGGTATGAAGTACCGCCACTATGCGCCTTCTGTCCCCGTACACGTGGTTTTGCCCACTAATGCTTTTGCTGCTGCTGCTGCTGCTTCTGAAGATAAAAACACTAGTGCTCAACAAAATGATCGGCATCTGGCTATGCAGAGCCATATAGATAAACTGACAAAGGATATTGGCGACAGTGGTCGTCTTGGCGTAATAGCGGTCAGAGGACCATCTGGCAAAATGCCCGAGTTTACTGCATCTTCAGGATGCCAGCTGGTCGTGCACTACGTCGACGACGCCAAGCATCTGGCACATAGTATTTTTGCTTTGCTCAGATTGCTTGACGAAATCGAGCATGTGGATGCCATTTTGGTAGAGGGCGTCGATGAAGCCGATGAGGGAATGGCTGTGATGAACAGGCTTTTAAAAGCAGCCACCTCACATATGTTTTAATCATATGCAACGTGATTAGGAATAATCTTTTAATAGTGAAAAATATGAGACTGACCAACATAAGACATGTTTATCACCGTGTCCAAAGAGAATAGAAAAAAATCATGCCCAACAAAAAAAAAACGAACAAAACAAACAAAACAAAACGAAGTGTTTAAAAAAGAAGTTAAATTAATAATCCAAAGGTGTTTAAATTTTTTTTTCTTTGTTTTATTTTGGAATGCATTTTTCAAGAAAAAAAAAAAACAAAGACTAATGCAAATAAATGCAAGTTGTTCCTCTTTTTTGTTTATACACCTTTTTATTTTTTCTCTATTAATGCAACATGTCGCATTATTGTTTGTGTTTAAATCTTTTTTTTTGTTCTCAAACGCAAAAAGGAAAAAAAAAAGAAACCAGTTTAAATCTATATAAACAACTTTATTTAATTGTTCAATTTATGCATATAATCTGCACATGTATCTCATTTTTTTCACCTCATTGTATATATCACCCTATACATTGTTTTTATAAAGTAATTTTAATAATAACAACAATAACAACAATAAAAAACTTTTTTTTACCTTTGTATTTCAGCGAATTGACAAAAGAGTTTTCTTTTTTTTTTCTTGTGCTTTATCGTTTTGGCATCATGGAATAAAGCAAAATCTTTTAAGCATGTGCATATGTGATGCATCATGTATACATCATAATTCACTATGGAAAAAAAATAACTAGGAATGATATTTTCAGAAGAAAAAAGAACATACAAATAAAGTAAAAGTATATTATATACTTTTTTTTTCTTTTACTCGGGTGTATTTTTCTTTTTTTTTTGCAGGATTTAATAGAGAATGCATAAAAAAATCACAAGATATTTGACTCAATGTCTTTCTTTTTTGTCGTGCAAGTATATTTCGCGTGCAACCATGGTATCACTTGCCAGCACATACGACAAAAAAAATACTATAATTCGTCTTGGTGACAAGAACTAGTAATTTTTTTTTTTGGAAAAGAGGGAGGATGGGATGAGCTGCAGTGCAAGGGTTTTATATATATATACATACATATATATATTTTAGCCCATGGATGATTTACCACAAATGGGGGACACCCTTATAAATATATCTAAAAAAGGATTTAATTGAAATATCCAGGATACGTCTGTATCCGAAAATCCACAAATACATATATAGTTTAAATCGAAAGACGTTGTCTATTCAATGAATAAAAACAAACTTGTCCATTGAATCACTAATTAATAATGCTAATGATAGACGAAAAAGACCGATTGTTTTTTTTTGTGTTTTTGTTTTACATTTTGACACAGTCCAGAAGATGTTGAATGTAACATTTGCCAATGCGATTACTCTCATTTATTTTTATTTTGTTTATCCTTGTTGCTCATTACTTTTATTTATTTGATTTACAAGTGTTCACATGAGACACGATGAGGCTAATTTGCTCTGCCCGCCTTGTTTAATCTCGGAAAGATGCCCGCAGCAAAAAAAAACAATCACATAACAAAAAATAAAAATAAAATAAAAATCAGCTGGGATATGCCCTTTTTCGGCAAGATGGGGGTACATTATGCATTTTTAGAGCCTAAAAAAGGGTGGGAAAACATGTCACCGCGCCAGAACAAAAAAATATAAATAAAAACAGCATAATAGAGATATTTTAACTAATTTGTTCCTGAAAAAAATACAAATAATAGTATTACCGACACATGTCTATATATGGGTGACACAACATCCGCACATTTTTTTTGCATGTCTGTCGGTAAATAGGCAATTTCTTTCCTTTTTATTTTTCTTTTATTTTTCTTTCCTTCTTGCGTCTATATATTTACTTGTTGTTCTGATGGACCACAAAGAGCAACAGCAATACCTAACTCGCTTTCTGGCCAGTCGCGGCCTTGAACTTATGCCTATCCAAAGAGAGCTGATATCAAACAGCTACCAGCAGCTCTCAGGCAATAATTCCACTTCAAGTGCAAATACAAAGCAAGCCTATCCAGGCATTCAAGCAAGCAACAATTGCAAAAGCAATAGCAATAGCAATTATAACAATGGTGATGAAGATGATATGAGCAGTCCTGCTGCTCTGCTCCCCGCTGTATGGACGTCGCTAAGCGCAACCTGTGCCATGGACACCGCAGGCTTTACCGCCAACTTGTCACCTCCTATTTCCCAGGCATCTGGCTTTGCGACGCCCTGGCCTTTAGCCACATCTGCCGAGCCGTATCCCCAAAGTCTTATGTTTTCTTATCCGTCGCAGCCAATGGTCGCTACAACAAGCGCAAGCTCCATTCCATTGCAAAGCCTAGCAGCTGCTATGCCACAAGTTGCCTCATCTACGTGCAGCGAACGTCCTCAGTCACGCACTCACGATCCCTCGCTTGTGCCCATGTTTTCTTCTCCCTTTGACCCGCCAATGTCTTTGTCGCCGCACCTGCTGTCTATTGAATCTGCTTCTGGAGCAGGACACGTTGCAGAGATGACCGATGACTTGTTTATGCATATCTCTAAGCACCGGGCACTGGGCCGCTCGTGGCAAGAAATAAGCAACGAATTGTCCTTTAGCTGCCCCGGCGCAACGACAATAGGCGACGCCGCGCAGCTAGCGCGGATGTTTGATGCCAAGCTTTTAAGCATCAATCAAAGTGCCGCTGCATCTGCATCTGCTGCTGCTGCTGCTGCGGTGGCTGCGCAATCGCTGCCGCTATCACTGCCATTGCCATTGCCATTGTCGCTGACAATGCAGTTTCCCCCACAGCAGCACCCGCAACATCATCAGAACCAGCACCAGCAGCATTATCAGAACCAACACCAGCAGCATTATCAGAACCAGCAACAGCAACATTATCAGCCACGTCCTCTGGCCGAGATAGCCACCAAGCGTCAACCGACCAAGGCTGCATCATCTGCTAAGCGCTCAACCTCTGCGTCTGCCTCTTCTTCTTCTTCTTCTTCGGTGTCTTCAAGAGCCCTGTCCAAAAGAACTTTATCTGAGGAAAAGGAGCATCAGACGTATATCAACATTGACCAGTTCTTTGAGCTGCAGCGTCTGATTCGCATACACGGCGAAGACTGGAACAAGCTGGGCCAACTGATGAGCATGCGGGGCAGCGACCTGTCTGCGTGCTGGAACGGGTACACTGTCGACTCAAAGGTCACTCGCGAGTGGACATCTGGCGAGATGGAGATCCTGGGGCTGTGTCGCGAGCTGGGCATTCCCTGCAGGCTGTCATCCAAGATCATTGGCACCAAGCTGCCGCTGCAGTGCCGCCGCAAGATCCTTAAAAGAGACAGAGTCGATGTGCACACCATCTATGAGCACTTGTATCCGGGAAAGTCTCCGCCAAGCGAGCCTGTGGTCTGGTCCACGGGCCATGTCGATGTTCTGCACAAGACCCGCGTGCCCGCTAGCTGTAATCAGAGCAACATGGTCTCAAAGTGCGTTGAGCAGATGGTGGTAGCCAAGAAAGAGTCCGATGATAATAGCAGTGTGCTTGAAGTGGACTGGTCAAATGTAAGCAGGCAACTTGGTATTTCAGTCAAGCAGTGTCTGGAGCTGAATCGCTTTTCGAGCAACAAGGCATCGTGGATCTACAGCGCAGAGGCCTTTGAGTGGGGGCGCGCCGAGAGAATGCGGCAGTTTATCGTTAGCAACTACCCGGCACCGACGCCAATCGACTTTGTCGCCGTGTCCAACTACCTGTGGACCGACATGACGGACTGCATCTCGATGTACGGGCTGCTCTGCGGGCGCTTCGAGTGGACGCAAGAGGTGCTGGCCAAGATCAGCCAGCTGGTCGACATGGGCTGGACAGACGAAAACATCGCGCGGTATCTCTCGCCCGTAATGACCGGCACACGCATAGCGCACACGCGACTGATGTTCCAGGCACAGGCACAGGCACAGGCGTTTGCTTCGGTCTATGGCAAACCGCAGATCCCAGTCGAGATGGATGCAGCTGGCCTGGCTGCTATTCAGAATCTAGTTGATTTTTACGCCGAGGACAGGGCGGTCGATATTGTCCAGCTTCTTGATCAGATCAGAGCAACTCTTCCCGCATATAACCGCACGCTGGTCGACAAGTGCGCGCTGATCACAATAAGCAACCATTCAACATGCGTGGCCAAGATGACCCGACGTGCGCATCGCAAGCCAAAGGCTAAAACGGTATCGGCCACGGGCAACAAATCTGCGGCTGCTGCAGCGGCGTTCGATGACCCCGCGTTTTATTCCGCAAAGTGGACTGACAAGGAGATCGATATGCTGGTGCAGTATGCCAGGGCTAATGGGCCAGAGAGGAACTGGCGGCACTTTGCTGATATCATTGGCACAAAGACGCCTTCGCAGTGCTCCAACAAGTATCGCTCGCTGCGTCGCTACCACAAAATCAAGATCTAAAGAATCAGAAACGCAAGCATAGCACTGCATAAAATAGCACGACATATCATGGCATTTGATCTTATCATTTCACTTTATTGCATCATATCATAACTAAATCGCATCGCATCGCATCGCATCGCATGGGCTTGCAAGAAAAAAAAACCGCATTCCGAAAAACTCACCGTGTTCGTATATATGTTTATCCAATCAATAAAAATATTTTTGTCTGTAAAGAAATCTTTGAGCACAAAGAAATGTTTATCTCGAATTTTGTCTTTCAAGCTCTTGATTAAATGAGGGTGTGTGTGTTTGTTTGTTTTAGCGGCTTGACATGTGAGAGCCTTTTTGCCGTTCGTTGCTTTTTTCGGGCCGACACAGCATATTTTATAGTACAAACATGGATCTCAAGCGATTGGCCATTTCTTCTTCTTCTTCGTCTTCACCGGGCCCGTGCTTATCATCATTTGCTATGCAATAAAAAATAAATTGGAATTTAGCGCTTTGTTTCATGCTAAAAATTTTTCCGCACACTATTTCGCACTATTTTAGCCAAACATTTTGGCAAGTTTCTTACCATATAAGGCCAAATATCTTTTTTTACATAGCTTTCCACATTTCTCTATATGGCAACATACGCACGTTGTTTCCAATCTTTTACTGATGAGTGCGCGTTTTTTGTCTTCATTCCAATGTTTGAGTTGTCTAGACCAATCATACGCCGAGCGCCTGGTTTTGATATAGGCTTTGATATACCTTACTCGGAACTGAACAAACTGAACAAAAAGCTTTTCTTTATTGAAGCTTTAGAGCTACAAAATAGGCGGCCCTTTTAGCGGAGGAGGGGGGGAATAGAAGTGAGCATAAGATCCATCAGTGAACCTTTTCCGGAGAGTCGATCATTCCTCTCATGGCTGTTTTGTTTGCTATATTACTCCAATCAGAGCCACAGTTCAGATAAATATTTTTCTCTTCAAATAGTTTGTTTTTAACAATTTTAGATTGGTATAGCCTATAATAGTTTGTTGCCGCTGCAAAAACAACGGAAATGGAAATGTAATAGGAACAGCTACATGTGCGTTGTGCCAGTGCCAGTGTGCGTGCATGCGTGTTTGTGTGTTAGTGTGTTAATGTGTTAGTGTGTATGTTTTTATCGATTAGATTGGTTCAAACAAATCGCTACACTAAAAAAAGTTTAACAGTTTCTTTTTATTTGCTGTTTGCAAATGGAGAAAATAGTAAGTTTTTTTTTTCCATTAGCATTTAGTAAATGCTAACATACAAAAAGATGGTCTTGGCTTTAGCGCCAAACCATTTCCATTTCACCCTGTTTTGTCAATGTATAAAAAGGCTGTGCAAAGTTTCTCTCCAAATCCCAAGTTTCTTGTATTTCCTCCTATACATTTTTTTTAAAACAAACTGTACTGCTAGCTTTTTCAACACCATCTTCTAATCTTATTTTTTTTTGTTCTATTAACCAGGATTCAATAGTAAGATGGGATTCTTTGATGCGTTTAGGCGCATGCGCTATTATAGCCCAATGACGCAGGTCGTCCTTGTGGGCCTGGTCTGTTTCCTTTGTCCAGGGATGTTCAATGCGCTGAACGGCATGGGCGGTGGCGGCCAGATGGACCGCACCACGGGTAACAACGCCAACACAGCACTGTACTGCACATTCATTGTGTTTGGCATCCTCGGCGGATCGATCGTCAATCTCTGCGGAGTCCGCTGGACCATCGCGGCCTCTGGTCTCACATATGCTCTGTACTCTGGCTCCTACATCTACCTGAACCACACGGGCAATGGCGCCTTTACCATTGCAGCCGGAGCCATTCTGGGTATCGGCGCAGGCATCCTGTGGGCAGCGCAGGGTATGATTATGGTCTCGTATCCGCGCGAAGAGGAGAAGGCAAAGTACATTGCAGTGTTCTGGATCATCTTCAATCTGGGCGGTATGCTCGGAGGCATTCTGCCGTTTGCGATCAACTACCATTCGGAGAAGGAGTCGCTTTCTGACGGCGTCTATATTGCCTTTGTCGTTTTGGAATGCCTGGGTGCCCTTCTCGGCCTGGCCCTGGCACCGCCATCCAGGGTTGTGCGCGACGATGGCTCGTCTGTGGTGCTGGTCAAGTACACCAATGCAGGCAAGGAGGCGATCGAGATCATCAAGCTGTTCCTTAACCCGATTATGCTTGCGCTTATTCCCATGTGCTTTACATCAAACTTCTTCTACTCGTACCAGTTTGGCCCAGTGAACGGGTCTATCTTTACTCTGCGCACACGCGGATTCAACAACATCTTTTACTGGGGCGCGCAGATGGTCGGCGCCTATGCATTGTCGTTTCTTCTGGACAACACGAGTATGACACGGCGCAAGCGCGGTCTTATCGCGTTTGGCATAGTCGCAGTGTTCTTCAACGTGATCTGGGGCGGAACGCTCAAGATGCAGCTCAAGTACACGCATGGTCCGCTGCCTGGCAATATTCCCACGGACTATCCCGGCGGTCCCATCGACTTTTTGGAGCACAGCCGTGCAGCAGGCCCAATTATCCTGTATATGCTTTATGGCATGGGCGATGCGCTGTACCAGAACTTTGCGTACTGGATCATCGGCTCGCTGACCAACGACAACCAGAAATTGTCGCGGTATGCCGGGTTCTACAAGGGCATTCAGTCGCTGGGCGCAACTGTTGCGTGGCAGCTGGATGCAAAGAGCGTTTCGTACATGAACCAGCTGATTGGAAACTGGGTGCTTCTGGGGATTTCGCTGCCGCCCATGCTGTACGTCGTGTACACGCTCAAGGACCACTCTGAGAGCGTAAGCGAGTCTGAGGAGGGCTACGAGTACAGCGAGAAGCACGCGGTCCAGGCATGAAAAAAAAAAAAAGAAAACATAAAAATATATCAACGCCTTTATGATAATATACTATTAGATTTTGTTTAATTGAAACACATATAATTACGGATTCTTTGCTTTATCTTTCTACTGGCCGTCGGTCTTGATAAGACGCAGCACAGCTTCTACCACGGGATGGGCCTTGAAGCGCAGCGACGGATCGGCCATCTTGCGACGCAGAAGCTCATCGAGCAGACGGCGCAGATGGTTGACAAGGGCGGCAACACGCGGCCATGCCCTGACAGCAAGGCCACCAGAAGGACCAATGCAAACAACTTTATGCTCAGGGTCGACAACAAGCGGCGGACCAAACATAAGCAGGGCATAGAAGCCAGGAACAGTGACGTCGCGCATATACGTACGCTGCTTTCCGCTAGTGGAGGCTGATTGAGTGAGCGAGAAATAAGTGACAAAGGGCACGGGGTACTTGGCGTGGGCAAACATGGTGGACTGCGGGTGGACAAAGACTCTGCGGTCTGTTTTCAGATCATGGTCCATCCAGCCAACAGGATCTTGCTGGCGGGCAACTGAGTCGACGGCAAAGAACATCAGCTCCTTAGCCTGGTGGTCGATGCCCACGGAGCCGCCGCCAATGACCTCGCGGTACTTTTGCGCAGGGACACGGACACGTGCGATGTTGGGCGACAGGCCAGCAAACACCATGGCCCGCAGGACGGCCCCGGTGGAATCACCGTCCTCAACAGAAGAAGATCCATCCACCAGACCAAGGGTCTTGAGCGAGTCGCGCAGCATACGCACAGACCCCTTGATATCGCGAACAACAGCCCTCGACACATGCTGCAGAGAAGAACCGCCCGAGGATTTACTGTTATTGCTACTAGTGACATATTCATAGGCGCGCAGATCAGCCAGCCAGTCGCTTTTCTCGCCATCGGAGCCCGGCACAGCAAACCGCAGACGCTCCTCGCGTGCCAGTTCGCGGTTTTCAAAGGAAGCAGCGAACAGAGGCTTGTCGTGTGCCATCAACGCCGCCAAAACAAGCGCCCTATCAAGTACGCCAAAGACCGCCGAGTAAACCAGCATCTTGGCCAGGCGCAGATCAGCAGGAACATCAGCCATAAATCTCCCCAGCGGCGTCAGCTCCCCCGCAGGCCCCTCCTCACAAGCACCGACGGCCACCAAAACCCGCTCAGCGCTTTCCACCGCTTTGCCGGGTGGAGGCGTAAGCATCGAGCACAGAAACTTTGCAGAATTCGCATACCCAAGGGCTTTGGCCTGCAAGCACACCTGCTCCAGTGGCATCCGCAGGATCTCGGGCGTAGCAAACTCAGACATAGCCGAGTGGAGGGTCTCACGAGTGAACAGGCGGATGCAAATGCCCTTGGATACTCGACCGGCTCGACCGCGTCGCTGAGTGGAGGCAGCCTGGGAGCAGAACCGCGTGGCGAGCCGGGAGATGCCTGACTCGGGGTCCCTAATTGCCTCGCGCACACGGCCAGAATCCACGACAAACCCGATATCGTCGATGGTGATGCTCGTCTCGGCGATATTCGTCGCCACGACGACCTTACGCCTGCCCGGCGGGGGACGATCGAATACGCGGCGCTGGTCAGAAGGTGCCAGACCCGCATGCAGCGACAACACCGATAAACTGGGATCGCCCTTGAGACTATCGACCAGTGCGTGGATCTCTGCGACGCCGGGCATAAACACCAGGACGGCCTGCTGCTTGTTTGCCAATCCGTCGATGTAGCGGACGGCTGCAGCTGCCAAAGAAACGTCGATGTTGGATGCATTGGACTCGCGCAAGCCAAAGCGCTCGTCCCACTGGGCCACGCTGGCAGCCTGCAATCTGCTACATCCACGGCGCTCAAAGCGCTTGACACGTGCAAACCACTCTTCCTCCTCCCCATCCTTCTCGTTCTCGTTCTCCTTCTGCTGCTGCAGTCGCGCACGGGCTCTGCCGACCAGCGCAGCGCCAAACGCGGCATCGGGCGCAGGCAATCTGGAGACAAAGTCTTCGAGAAACAAGTCCTCAACGGGAAACGCCCTCCCAGGAATATCCACCACAGGCGTGCTGCGACCAAAATACTCAGCAAACACATCGCACTGCGCCGTAGCGCTCATCAAAACAACCCGCAGCCCGGGGTTCTTCCTTAAACACCCGATAAGCAGCGCCAGGAGCATGTCGGAGTCAACCGACCGCTCATGCACCTCGTCGCACACCACATGCGTCACGCCCTGGAGATCCGGCCTGTCCACCAGCATCCGCAGCATCACGCCCGTGGTACAAAACAGCAGCCGCGTCCGATTACTCTGCCGGCTGTCCCCGCGCACAGCATAGCCCACAACACCAGACCCCATGGTTTCGCAGCGTTCCTCGCTGACGCGCGCTGCTACGCCGATTGCGCTGATTCGCCGTGGCTGCGTACATACGATGTTGACTGGCATTTTGGCCTGTAGCGCTGAATCGAGGATGAACTGGGGCACCTGCGTGGTCTTGCCGCAGCCCGTGGCACCAGTCACCAGGACGCAACGGCTGCTCGAAACCAATCGGAGGATCTGGTCCTTTAGGGAATGCGCTGGCAAATTTGATCGTGTTTCCTGCATCGCCTGGTACGCTGGGTCAAGCTGCAGCTTTAAGAACTGCGCCGAAAGACCAGCGACGTCATCGGATTTAGCCCGCGATCCGTGACGCTGTCTGGAACCACGAGCCGACTCAACACCAGTTCCAGCGGCTTCCAGTGGCCCTGCTGCTCGTGAGTCGATGTCCTGCATCTTCAGAGAAACCAGTGGCAAAGGAGCAGCGATCCACTGGGCCAGCTGCTCCTCGATCATCTGCACGGCATCAAACACCACAGGCAATCCGCTAGCCGCTACCATCGAGTTGATCTTCATCGTCGCCTGCAGCCTGACAAACGCCGGCGCGCAGCTCCCGCTTAGTGCCATAGCCGGCAGGGACTCATCGGGATAAACAATGCCTGGTGGCAGCCAGACCTCCAGCCTCAGGTCATCGCCCACCAATCGGCTGTCAGCAGTGGATAGGCCTTGCGGACGCACCAAGACGCTGAGCGACGACCCTGACTCAAAAGCAATGACGCGCTCGTCTTCTTCTTCACCGAAAAATATCGCTCGCAGAGTCTCTGCCTCCTCAGCCAGCGCCCGCTCAGAAGCCTCTGGACACACAGAGCCAATGCATCTGGGCTTATCACGACGGCACAGCTGGCTGACCAAAACGTCGGCAGCACAGGCCTCGATAGCCGCAGCATCCCCCAAACCCAGCTCATCCTTAGCTTTTGCCAGCGCACCATCGACTGCAGCCATCGGGAACCCACAGCGCCTTAGACGCCGCGCACTGCCAGCAGCCCTGTCATCCAGCACGACCACCCTGGGCGCCTCCCTGTGCCGCTGGAACCTCCTGGGCAGATCATCTTCGGGCACATGTACGCACAGCCAGTCGACCACACCGTCCCGCGACCCAGCATAAGCAAGAGCCTCCAACACGTGCATTCTGTGGAACCCCAGATCAACCAGCTCATCCACGTTCACTGGATCCTTGGAGCCGTTGTCGTCCTGGAGGTCCCACTGCTGCGTCCACCGACGCACCACGTCTTCCACCGCCATCCTGTGTTTCTCGACCATGCGCACCTCGGCCATCTCGTCCCACCGCCTTCTGCTCCCCGGCCTCAGCAACTCCTCCCTGTGGCCCATCTCCGCCCTCACTTTTTTCTCCTCCCTCCTCGCATGCTCTACCCTTTTACCTTCTTTCTCGCGGTCTCTTTCGGCCTGCGCGGCAAACGGATCCCCATTGTACATCCACGGCGCCTCCCTGTTCTGCCTCAACAACTCCCAGTACTTCCGATGCACCAATGGCAGGCTCAGATAAAGACTGGTGTCAGAGCGCATCCGATAAAGCGCATAAGTCGCCGCCATATGTTTCGCCTCCAGGGATGTCATTTGTTTTGGAGTCAAAGACTCTGGTGGCCGCATCAACACCCCCAGTGAAGCGTTTTTGTTTTTTGCATCTGGTTTACTGAGACGCACTGTGCATGTAAAACTACTACTGGTGCCGTGGACATTGTAGGATGGTTTGTGCCAGTTGTTTGGTTGTCGCTGCACGTATTCGTTTAGCAGAGTCATTGGGGTCTTGCCTGTCCACCCGTCGAATAATAGCCGCGGCTTAACTGAGGTTTCTGGGGTAGTTGGAGTTGTACTGGCTGTTTTATTGTTGCTGTTTGCTTTTTTGTTCCTGGTGGTGGTGGTGGTGGTGGTTGTGTTGGTGTCTTTGGTGTCCGATGTCTTTGTGCTCTTGGCTTGTGGTTCCGATTTGGTTTCTGCGGCCTTTGATCCTGCTGCGCTCTTGCTTTTCTTGCCACCAGCCATTAGTGATCTTCGCTTATTAGTGTATATGTTTGTGTATAGTTCTGATATAAGCAAAAAAAGAAAAAAAGAATTATTATTATTTGTGCTTTACATAGGGGGGCTGATCTTGAAACAATTGAGGGGGGAAAAGGGTTTTATCTGGCTCTAAGCCAGCGGGGCTTGTGGGCTGCTATCTCGTGAAAATTTAAGAGTTGTTTGATCCACTGATTAGCGATCACTCCATTTGGATCACGAATTAGTCAGCTCCAAACCACCACAAAAGCCCAAAAAAAAATACAATAAATTACAATACTTGTTCACTTTCTTCTCCCCTCCAACTTTGCTCTCTTTTTTATTTTTTTTGTTTTCCCTTAACACCATTTATTTTTTTTTTCTATTCGTTCCTCAAATAATTTAAATTCCTTCACGAAAATGGATCCGATCCCAGAAAACGCAAACGAGCACTGCCCAGGCCCCTCCAGCGCCACCGCCGGGCGAGCAGAAGGATGCGCAGGCTGCCCCAACCAAGAAATCTGTACAACACAAGCCTCGGGACCAGACCCCGATCTCCCCCTAATATCCGAGCGCCTGCACACCATCCGGCACAAAATCCTAATACTCTCTGGCAAAGGCGGCGTGGGCAAAAGCACCTTCACCAGCCAACTATCCTTCGCCCTCGCCGCCAACCCCCAAACAACAGTGGGTGTCGTGGACGTGGATATCTGCGGACCATCGATACCCAAAGTCATGGGATGCGAAAATGAAGAAATCCATCGGTCGTCTAACGGCTGGTCACCAGTGTTTGTACAAGACAATTTAAGTGTAATGTCCATTGGGTTTATGCTGCCCAGTGACGAAGCGGCGGTGATCTGGCGGGGTCCGAAGAAATCAGGGATGATCAAGCAGTTTCTCATGGACGTCGACTGGACCAACAGCGAGCCCATGGATTTTCTTCTTTTCGATACCCCGCCGGGAACATCCGACGAACACCTCGCGGTGGTCCAGTTGCTCAGGCAATCGGGGATCACCGGTGCGGTCTTGGTTACCACGCCGCAGGAAGTGGCGATCCAGGATGTCCGTAAGGAATTGGATTTCTGTAGGAAAGCTCAGGTACCTGTTATTGGTGTGGTGGAGAATATGGCGGGGTTTGTGTGTCCTGGGTGTCGTGGGGAGTCGAGGATCTTTTATCCTACTACCGGCGGCGCAAAGAAACTCTGTGAGGATCTGGATATCCCGCTGCTTGGCTCCATCCCGCTGGACCCGAGGATCGGCCGCTCGTGCGACCAGGGCTCGTCGTTCCTCGACACCTACGCTGATTCGCCCGCAGCTCAGGCATACGCATCTATTATTACCAAGATCAAGGAACTAATAAATTATTCTCCCGAGTAAAAAAAAAAAAACCTTGAGAGATATATTATTTTCATGTATTTAAGAAACAATAAATAGAAAAAAAAAACAAAAAGTATATTACTACTAGTTGCTTTTTTTCTTATTTCCTGCGCCTAGTTTAAACGTGCCCTTGCGCTCATGCTCCCTCTGTTTTCTCAGCCACCTGCGATACCCACTAAGCGACTGTATCTTCTCGCCATAGAAATCCGGCAACGGGTTGCTCGCCGAACTAAAGCTCGGATCCGACCGATTCGCCCGCACATGCTCAAAAAACCTCGCCTCCTTCATATCCAACGCCTGGGCCAACTCCCTATTAGCCACCCGATACCACACACGGCCCACCGTCGGCCCAACGACAAACCCCAGAACACCGCAGAACATCGTCGCCCCACCAAACACTACCAGGGGGTCGAGACCCATGAAAGTCTGCTGTGGGTTGACAGGGAGACTGGCGAAGACCGCGGCTCCCGCTCCCAAACCCATGAGTGCACAGGGCAAGGCTGCTAGACGTTCCCAGAGTCGACGTTGGCGGCGCATTTTGAAAAACCCATCCCAGTCTAGTGGATCCATTTTGCGTACTGTCGATTGGAACCGGAGGCCATTTGGTGTCTGCGTAAGACGTAAAGTGGGCTGCTGCACTAGGCGGACAAACGAAGATACAAGGGGACGGTTCGTCAGTGTTCCAAAAAGCATTGTAAGTAAAAAAAAAAAAAAAAATTGTGTAAATAAATAAAAAGTGGATAAATCCCGCTGATTCGAAATAATACTTTAATGAAAAGAAAAATAAATTAATAAATTTGAGAAATGAAAAAAAAATAAGTCACAATTTTTTTCCCTTTTTGATAGCATTAGCATTGAAAAAATGCGTGGAAAAGGATAAGGGGGAGAAATTTCTTTAGTCGTTGGTTAATTTTTTTTTTTTGACTCACACTGATAGTGAAAAATAGAGAAAAACATGAAAAAAAAAAAACAATTATTTTATCGATGCAGCTAGACTAGCGGCGCTGTTGTTGTTGCTGCTGCTGCTGCTGGGCGCTGGGAGTCATGATGCTAGTGCCCATGGCAACAAGATATTCTCTGACCTTAATATACGAGTCGGTGACAACGCCTGGCACACTAGCACTGGCTGTAGGCGGCGTCAGCAAACCATCCAGGGTCGAGCGCACCCTGCGGAACGCAACCCTCGTCGACGAGCTCAGCGCATACCGCATCCGCAAAAACTGGAAATAAAACAACGGCGCAAGCAGCGGCGTCTGGAACGTCACCGCGCCCACCACCAGCCAGATGCCAATCACCGCCACCTCCCACACGCTCACCTGGCACAGCGCCGGAATATAATACTCCGAGCTCCACGCACCCAAAAACTTGCTAATCTTTGCCGCAACCGACAAATTCGCTGCTTGCGGTCCCGCCCTGTTGGCACGCTCAACCTCGGCTGTCACGTTGGGTGCGAATATCGGAATCACCGTGGTCCTCGTGTACTTCAACACGTGGAACAAAGAAAACACCACGAATGGCAAAAGCGTCACTACCATTGCCGGCTGGCTCAGCCAGTAGAACGCCAGCATCAGGTACTCAAAGTTCTCGTCCATCATCAGCCGATGGAAGAACGCTAGGTTGAGTTGCGGCGGCCCGTACGTTTTGTAAATCACTATTACGTAGCTCAGCAGTGCTCCCAGGTACGCCTTGCTGTAATACCAGTTGGCCGCTTGCCACCCGAACGGTCGCTTCACATAGTACAGCGTCCCGAACATCAGCATCACCACATGCCCCGTCCACCAGTAAAACTGCGCCGTCTACAAATAATAAACAAAATAACTTGTCCTTAATTCAAGTTTTTTTATATATAATGAATTTTTTTTTTTTTGATAGATGATTTTCAATTTTGCTTTTTTATTTATTTCATTCCTATGCTTTACTTACCTTTGCTAATGCCGATACGCGGTCAGCTATCGATTGCGGACGCTCGTCTCTGCGCTGAGCTCCCGGTGGTGCCATTGTTTTTTAAACCAAGAAAAAAATTTTTTTTATTTTTGCTTTATGGTAATTTGAAAACTAATAAATTTTTTTTTGCAGGTAGATTGAAATAAAATAAAATAAAAAGCAAATCTTAGCACCTCGCCCCGACTTTGGCAAACAAAATCTAAAAATAAAAAATTATTCTTTTTTGTGAAACAAAAAATAAATGATAAAGAAAAAAGAAATTTTTTTGTGTTGCAATTTCAGACAACCAAAATTAATAAAAAAGCAGAATTTTTTTTCATTTGTGTGTAAAATAAAAACACGTATGGAAAAGTTTCGGAAATCAATGACCATTAAAGAGTGAAAAAAAAAAGAAAAACAAAGCAAGACAAATGAATTTGAACAACGTCACCTCAACAGACATCACGTGCATATTCACCTGAATAAGATTTGAAATATAATATGAAAAGAGCTGAAGGTACATTTTGCCAGCCAATATGTCCTTTAATTTTTTTTTTTTTTTTTTGTTGAAAGGTTGAGCAGAAAATAAACTGGCCAGGAGAAATCAGTGGATTTATTTACTGCATTTACTTTTGCTAGAGCCGATTATCTGGATCGAGCTCGGGGGCTTCTCGGGCAGTCTAGAAACACAATATCTTGCACATCATCAGACATATTTTTTTTTTTTTGCAAACGGGGAATAATATAGGGGACGGGGGTCGTCTAAAACTCATATTGTAATTTTTTTTATGCTATAGAATAATTGTAAAATGATACAATTGCAAATACACAAGAGTGTAATTTATTTTTTTTTTCCACTTGTTTGACGTCAGTTTTCCTTTTTGCGCAGGTCAACTGATACCCTAGGATGTTTAGCATCTTTCTAGCAATTCCATTCATTTAAAACAAAAAAAAACTTTATTATATTGTGCAATTAGCGCGTTTATTTTTTATTTTAGGTTTTTATTGCGTTCCTTTTTTTTTATTGGTATTACATATGTAAGATGTAAAGTCAAAATATGCATATATTTCTTTTGGTGCATGGCTTAATTGTACATTAAGCAGAATATCAGAAATAATAATAAAGAAAGACAAGTATATATATATATATATAATATTTGCATGCGCTTTTTGAAAGAAATGTAAATCCTGGTCAAACAAATGTTTTAGACATAAATCGTGAGCAGATGATTGGGAATTTTTCTTCTATAGCTTGTAGAAAATTGCAATTGCTTGTATGTGCATTTTTTTTTTACTTTTTTTTTTTCTTCACAGATCCTTGTTATTATTATTTGCTTTTTGTTATTTTTTGTAAAAACAAAATAAAAATATAATGGCATAGTTTTATTTGCTATTACTAATAAATGAAACTCAAGCAATTGAAATCCAGTTATTTCAATTGTTTGAATATCCATGGTGTCCATTTTAATTTTTTTTTTCGGTACTTGCTCTTGTAAAATAAATCTTTCATACAAAGTATCGATAAAATGATCTTCACATATATATCTTTTTTTATTGTTTATAATGGCTTGTCCATGATGGTTCTTTTATATTAAAACAAACACCACATGTGTTTTACAATGATTGTATGTGATCATAAGCGAGATAATGGACTATACAATTACTTGTACTTAAAATCGTAATTGACTCAACCGCTTGACACATTCAAAAAAAGAAGGAAAAAAATTTCTATTCATAATTATAACAATAATATACTTATATATACAAAAAAAAACTAGAAAAAAAAACCTCTATTATAACAAAACCTTTAATAGAGATTTTTTATACTTTAAAAAACTATATATAAATGATGGCCGTTTTTTGGATGTCCTTGTTCACAAATATAAAATTTTATTATCAACATCCTCAAAAAAAAAAAACCAAAAATTCAGACAAATATAGCAAAAAGTCTACTCCAAACTATACCTCTTTATTATTCCACTTACCGACCACCGTAATATCCTTTTCTTTTTTTTTCCTGTAGGTTTTTTTTTTCAATAGCCATGAAGTTTATCACTACTGCTATCGCTGCTGTTGCTGTTGTTGCGGTCTCGATTTCTGCGTCGCCGCTTCCTTATCCTAATCCTAACCCTGCCCCCTATGCATCTCCTCAACTAGATCATGTCGGTGACTGGAGCGACAAAGACAAGCGTCAACTAGATCATGTTGGAGACTGGAGCGACAAAGACAAGCGTCAACTAGATCACGTTGGAGACTGGGGCGACAAAGATAAGCGTCAACTAGACCATGTTGGAGACTGGAGTGACAAGAGCAAGCGCCAACTAGACCACGTTGGAGATTGGAGCGACAAGACAAAGCGCTAGCACGGTATCGCCCCCAATTAGATAGACTATTCTAGTTAACGGACACTCATCTTTTTAGTTTTCTAATTTTTTTTTACTTTTTATATTCTTGAGCAATTTTAATTGGTAATGCTTTTAATTTTTATTACAAAAAAAATAAGTCTATGCGTTTGTTAAGGGCGATAAACGGTCAACATATTCTTTAAAGGGATTCCTTTTAATTGCACAACCAATAGCCGAGTGGAATCCCGTGGATTTAGCAGTATAGATGCTGGACAAAACGAGATTGGGAGAGACCAAGACCAGCATCATAGCAGCCTCTGCCATCTGCTTCACCGATGCCTTTGACTCTTTGTCAAACGTAACAGAGTTTAGATATTTTGCTAAAGGACAAAAATTCTTTATCAAATAGCTGGGTAAAGCTGGAATTGCTATCCCGTCAACCAGATGTTTTTTCTTGTCTAAAGAGAACCACAAACGCTGAAGATACGGCATAGCCTTGAGTATGGCGACAAGCTCTGCAAAATCAAATATGGATCTTGAGAGCTCGACTACGCGAAGGTTTCTTAGTTTCTGGTTGTGAGTCAGTCCGTAAAATAGTCTTTTGCGCTCAGAAAGACCACCCCAACGGACTGCCTGCAGATTGTCGCCTGCTGCCGACCTGCTTACGTTAAAGACAAACGCGTTGATTGCATCGATATCATATTGCGACATCTCGTGAGCGCCATAGTAATTCAACAGCTTTATCGAGCGCAATCTCTTAAATCTTTCAGGCAAGAAAATATTTGACTTGGAATTCATATTCATAAAGCTCTTGTCCAGCGGAATGCAAATGTGCTCGATGGTATCAGCGTTGCCACGTAGCAAAACATCGTCGCCAAACGGATACTGGCAGTTGATTTCCAGTGACCGAAGTTGAGGAAAATGATCAATGCCCTTTGTTTTAGGCAGCGACAGACCCTGAATGCCAATATCCTGCGCTACATATAGCTTTTGTAGATTGGAATACACAGCTGAAGCAGTGCCCTTTTCGTCGTACAAAGGCCCAGTTGGATCCTTGGGAAAGTCGTGAATCGTCAGCTTTATCAGAGAACTCGAGCATGCTCTGGCAAGACCTAAAAAGCTAGAAATGCTTGATTTGCATTTAAATGACAAGTATGTGATGTCGTTCAGCCCAGCTGGCTCAATGGTCGCTGGAAACTCAAAACCTCCATACTCGGTAAAGCTGACTTGCTTGATGCCATGGTACAATCCCGCTGTCGAGCTGTTTAAAATACCAACCAGACCCTGTTTTAGCCCGACATGATAAACATTTGGCCAC
>JANBOH010000212.1:0-27054 GCA_027478445.1 Coemansia asiatica | reverse complement strand
GGCTCCTGATCAGCCTCTGCAACCGGCTCTGAAACATTTTCGACAGCAGGCTCTATAGCAACATCAGCAGTGGGCTCTTCGGTTTTCTCGATAGCTTGCTCCGCAGTATTTTCCACCGATTCCGCAGCGGCTTCAACGATAGACTCGACAGCGCCTTCGACAACAGGCTCTGAAGCAATCTCAACAACCTGCTCTGAAGCAGCCTCAACAACGGGCTCATTAGCTGTTTCGCTGACAGGCTCAGCAATGGCATTATCGACTGCCTCAGAAGAGGACTCGGCAACTGTTTCAGCAGCTGCGCCAACAATTGGTTCTGCTACAGACTCGACAGCTGGCTCTGCAGCAATGTTGGTTGCCAACTCTACAACAGTCTCAACAGCGGTCTCTTCAGCAGCCTCATCAACAGGAACAGCAGCGGACTCTGCCTCAGCATTGACAATTTCCTCTGCAGCAGATTTGGCAAATGTCTCTGGTGCTATTTCAACAGCAGGCTCTACAACAGGTTTAACTACAGCCTCGGAAATTGGTTCCGCAGCAGTTTCAATAACTGGTTCTGCTTCAGCCATGACAGCGAGCACTTGCTCAATTTGAGCAGCTGGCTCTGCAGAAGTCTTGCTTTCAGTCTCCTGGGCAGCCTCAAAAGCCGTTTCAGGAACAGACTCTTGAATTGATTCAGCTACGGCCTCTTGAGCACCTTCTGTCACCGGCTCTGAAACATCGTCAGTGGACTCTTCTGTGACATCTCTGGAAATATCATTCGATGCTGATTGAGCATTTTCATCAGCAAGAACATCTGTCTCCTGGTCTGTCAAAGACGTGGTGACAACGCAGGTTTCCAATATGGCTTCAGCAATAGCTTCTACGACGGACTCGGATGTAGCCTCGGTTGATACGTCGTCTTCAACAGGCTTGTCAGCGGATACGGTGGTCTGTGCAGCATTGGAATCTGGCTCGAAATCGGAAACAATGACATATTCCTCCGAGGACGGAGAATTGGATTCAGCAGCGGCCAATGACAGCATAGAAGGCTCAGCTGTAGTTTCCACTGGGGTATCTGCGACGACATTATCAGTAACAACTGCACTTTCCACTACTGGCTCTGCCTTGGGCACAGACTCAGTCTCGACCTGAACAACAACAGCAGCATTGTCCACAACTGGCTCCTGCTCTTTCTCCTGGTCAACGACTGATTCTGCTGCTGGTTCTGAAAGCGATTCGACAGCAGGCTCAGCAACAACATCTGCTGCTTCTGATACAGGTGCAGAGACAGGCGCAGATTGCTCAGGAGATGTGCTATTTTGGATGTCAGCAAGCGGAAGATCTGCGCATGAAGAAACAGCAGAGTCGGCTTTGCAAACATTTTTATCAGCAACAGCCAGAGGCTCAGCAGGCAAATCTACATATTCGATCGAATAGGGAAAGAAAAAAAAAGATATATGGCTTAAATAGCCGAATATAATAAAAAAATTTAAGGAACCAATTATTATCATTATCATTATCATTATCATTATCATTATCATTATTATTACTAATACAGAATATATTTGTGTTTGTTTAGTACTTACCCTGGTCATTCTCCGCGAGTTGCATTTGTTCATCTTTGATAGACACAGAGACTATGCCCGGTGGGAGAGCATCAGGGTCCACTTTAACACCATTGATGCAAAAGACTGCCTGCGAAACAGTCTTTGGCGGCTGAACAAGCAGTGATGCCGAATAGATGCATTGCTCAGGGTCAGCATCAGTTTGAACATCTTTGAGCAAAGCAAGAGTTTGGTGCTCGGCTAAGTCATCGGCAAAAGGCGCAGTTACCTCGACAGCACACTCCTCACAATCAGGATACGCATCCTTGAGAACAGCAATGGCAAACGTATATCTGGTGCTGAAAGAAACCATTTTAAAGATGGTATCGGAAAATTAGTAATAAATAAAATAAAATAATAAAATAATGTTGGAAATGGTATACACAAGTAGCGTAAATAAGGCGCAGAATAGAGTGCGAAAAAAGTATAAATAAAGGAGCAATAAATAATAATTTTTTTAGTTTAAAAAAGATAATAGTTATTAGTAAAAAAGATTTGATTTGTCGCGTATAAGAAACACTGTATTGGATTTCTATATATTAGAATATTAGAGTAAAGAAAAAAGCAAAAGAAGAAAAAAGGAGACCAAGTAGAATGCAGCGCCGTTTAAAAAACAAAAAAAACTTAAAAGATGGATACTGGGTATAGTTGCATCCGGGCAAGCACAGAACAAGCAACCTGGCGGATCCTGAATTGTTTTTTTTCTACAAGAAAAAACAATGATGACAACTATGTTTGGAATCATGTAAGAAAATAGGCAGCAGCAGCTAAAAAGCGCCTCGTGCAGATGTTGGTTTTGCAGGATAAACAAGCAACTTTTTTTATTTTCCTTCGTGCATGGGTGATTCTGAATGAATAAAAGTCCACTTTATGCATTCGGCAAGCAAGCATGGGTCAGAAGGATATTTCGCTTGCCACATGTGGAACATCCGCGCAGTCAAAACGACTTTCTGTTGCTGGCATTGCTGGCAAAGGAATGTAAAAAAATCCTTTAGACAATCGGTCGTCGATGAACTTTTGTTGGCCAGAGAAAGGTGGATGAACACAAGACGTTCAACACAGCATCAAGCAAGCAAAAAAAATAAAATAAAATAAAAAACTTCATGCATGGACAATAGTGCTGAATGCTTTTTAGCTTGTTTATTTTGTGGCAGATATGGATTTTCGATGTGTTCTTGTGAACAAAAAAAAAACTGGTTTTCTATATATCAAAAATTGCTTTTGTTGCTTCACCAACAACACCCATTGAACAGGGCCGAATGGTGCGCGCCCCTATTCGAAAACGCACGTCCAATCCTGTTTTTCAGGTTGGCCTGCAACAATCGGTACCCAGCTGTGCCTGGAGACGCGCTGTGCATGGACGTCTTGCCAAAAGTGGGTCAGATGGGACGCCTGTGCGTGCGTCCTTAATCTTTTTCACTCTCCGAAAGGTTTCTGAATGACAGGGGATTTGCAATGTCTCTCTTTGGCCATTGCTGACATTTCAAAGTGTGCTGTTCCTTTTTTTTTTGACTTTCTCCCTTTTTCACCAAGAAGTGCATGATCCAGGAACAAGATGCAAGTCAGAAGCGCCCAATACATATTCTTTTTCTTTGGGAAATGCGCTTTTTGGTTAGCTATTCGCACGCTATTGCGTAAATGATTGCGCTTTTTGTCTATTGCGCTATAGAAGTGGCATGTTACGTGCAATAGCAGCGCCCAGCGTACTTCTGTCTGCAGCAATTGTTGTCCTTGTCATCAACGCCCCCACCCAGCTTCATCCGCCAGCTCACTCCAGCACAGCCATCGCACTTGTTCAATTTGAGATGCGCTAATTGCCCTGTCATGTGGCTCTTTGGCTCCGAACAGACAAAGTGATAATATAGTGTGATTCAATCAACCGAACTCAGCTTCTCTCTTAGATGTGTAACTGGCACAACTCGGCCTGGAAGACCCGAGACATGCACATCTAAACGCCAGAACATAAACAAAAAGGAAGAAGAAAAAAGCTTACATTTAAAAAAAAAACCATCTGCAAAGGATCTTTAAGTCGTACTGGACACATCATAAATGCTTTTTTTTTGTTTGCTTGCTCCTACGAGTAAATTCTACGAGCAGAGCATGCCGCTGACAAGACCCAGCGCTGCGATCGCCAGCACGGCCACTGCGCAAATGACGTACCGTCGAGCCCTGTTCCACCAGCTGCCTCCGCTGCTGCTACCGTTGTCCTCGCTTAACGCTGCTCTGCTCTCGCCCTCGCCCTCGCCCTGCTCGTCGGTAGACCCCGAACGACTGCCAAGCACTTCTGCATCGGCATCATTGCTTGTGCGCGTCTTGCTGGCTCCTTTGCTAGATCCAGCGCCCAGCAGTGGCGTCTGCTCCGACACTTCCTGCGATTCCTTCTAAAAAATTTGCAAAAAAAAAGTCATTTCGAAGGAGTATGCCATTTCGCAAACCCGCTTGGTTCAGGGAAAAAAAATTAAAAATTTGTATAATGGCAGACACAACAAAGACACAAGCGCACTTTACTAATGCTCGATTGTCATCTCCTGTGGCAAAGAGCGACAGCTATCTTTATATCAGACCTATTCTTCATTTGATTTCATTTCAGCACATCAAAAAGCGCGCACAGGCAACGAAAAAAAACAATCGCAAATTACTTTCACAATATTTCATACAAGCCACTTGTCAATCACAGAACATACCTGATCATTCCTTGGATCTAGCTGTTGATCAGTGTCAAAATCACTGCTTTGCTCTGCAGAAAGCGCCGTGTGGCTGCTGCTGCTGGCTTTGCTGCTCTTGCTTTTAGCTGGCACCACGAGCACATTGTTAGTGTTGCCGCTTCCGTCATCTACGCTGGTGTACATCTGTGCGTTGATCCGCCAGTCCGTACTGTTGATCACAAACTTGAACTCGTATTTGCCCAGTGGTAGGTCCAGGTCGACGGTGTATTTGTCTGCTGCTGCTGTTTTGCGCAGCTCTATGGTCTCCTGCCACCAGTGCTGTGGGTCGGAACCAAATGTGCCGCGGATTCCGACGCTCTCGGGTGTTCCGTCAGGCCACACGACGGTTGTGCGCACTGTTTGCGTGCTGTCCATGTCTGAAAGATGCCCGTTAACTGCGTGCTTTTGTTGCAAAAAAAAAGGACGTTATGAAATGAAAAGAAAAAATGTATTATTTAATAATTTTAAAAGGAGCGCATTAAGAATAGAAGAAGGGTGAAGATGACGCCTTGACAAAAAAAAATCGATTCATTTTGCATCATCGCATCATCCCATTTTCTCTACACCGTAAATGCTGCATGCTCTGCGTGCATTCTTTTTCCTTCATCGATAACGCATGCACTTACAGAACGCGATCAAACATCAGCTAGCAGCAAGGATAATGAAAAGAAGGGACGGGCGATAATGCAAGGGGCGCATCCAGCAAACAAATCAAACAAATCAAACAAATCATTACAAAATTCTCAGCCAAAGGTCTGCTTGGCGCGGCGCGGCTTGCGTACACGGCTGACGCGCCACTCGTTGGGCTTCTCGTGCTTGCTGTACAGCGGCTCCAGACGCTCGTTACGCTTACGACGCGAAATACGGCTGGCATCGGCGACCTTGAAGAACGTCGGCGCGACCTCGACCAGCCAGCGCGGCTCAACGACGGTGGCCTCGCGCATATATTCCTTGGACGTCATCACCAGCTCGTGGTAGATCACCCACTCGGGGTTCTTGTTGAACAACGCGCTGGACGGGTGGATGTACACCGGGGTGCCCTCGACAAGCGTCTTGTAGCCCTCCTGCGGATCGCGCTTGGCCGCATGGCGGAAAAAACCAGCACACAGGGCGCGACGCACTGGATCAAAGTTGCGCTCGCCGCAGCTGACGATATCCAGCTTATACCGGTCCATGATGCCGACCATCTGCTTGCGGATCTCGGAGGCAGTGCGCAGGCGTCGGTGCTGCAGGTAGTTGTCGAAGCACCAGGTGCTGCTGAACTTGGCCGCCTTCCACGCGTTGTACACAGCCAGTAGCGTCAGATGGTCGCCCTCGGGCTGGTGGAACTTGGCCTTTTTGGAGTCTGCCGCGGCCTGCTTCTCCTTGGGCCGGTAGAACACGGGTCCGTCGGCAGACAGCATCGCCGCAATAGTCAGCAGCTCCTCGCCGCAGCCAAGCTCGACGCTAGCCAATAGCGCACGCGCTAGCTCAGGGTCCATCGGAAACTCTGCCATCTTGCGCCCGACACGTGTCAGCAGGCCCTCGTTGTCCAGCGCACCCAGCGAGTGCAAAAGCTCCAGCGACGCAATCAGCGTCTGCACTGGCGGCGGATCCATAAAATCAAACCCGATCAGATCGTTGATGCCCATGGCCTTGAGCTGCAGCACCATCGACGATAGGTTGACGCGCTGGATCTCGGGCACGCTGTTGGGCAGCATCTCGTTCCGGAACGCAGCCTCGGTGTACAGCCGATAACACTTGCCCGGCCCCGTGCGACCCGCACGGCCCTTGCGCTGGTTGGCCTGTGCCTGCGAAATGGGCATGACAACCAGCTGGTCCATGCCGTTTTTGGCGTCGTAGACCATCTGCTTGGCAAAGCCCGGGTCGATCACATAGTAGATGCCGTCGATCGTGATCGATGTCTCGGCAATGTTGGTCGCTATCACGATTTTGCGCGACCCAGCAGGAGCAGGCTCAAAGATTCGCGACTGCATCTCGGACGGCAGCGCCGAGTACATCGGCAGGATGATCAGCTCGGGCACCATCGGGCCAAGCGCCTTCATGCGCTCGTACAGGATCTCGCACGACGTGTCGACCTCCTCCTGGCCAGTCAGAAACAGCAGAATGTCGCCTGGCGGCTCAGTCAAATGGATCTGCATCACAGTCATCAGCGCCGAGTCCAGATAGTCTGTCTCGGGCTCGCGCGAAAACAGAACCTCGACCGGGTACGTGCGTCCGGGGATCGAGAAGATCGGGCAGTCGTGGAAGTACTTCGAGAACTTTTCTGCGTCCAGCGTAGCCGACGTCGCAATGACCTTGAGATCTGGCCGTCGCCTACACGTTTCCTTCAGCAAACCAAACAATACGTCCATGTTGATGCCGCGCTCGTGAGCCTCGTCCAGCATGATCACCGAGTACCGCTTGAGCTCGGGATCAAGCAGGATCTCGCGGATCAGCATGCCCTCTGTGCAGTACTTGATCCGCGTCTCAGGCGACGTGCAGTCGTCGTAGCGGATCGTGTACCCCACCTCTGCGCCCAACCGACATCCGACCTCCTCGGCCACGCGCTTTGCCACGCTGGTCGCTGCCACACGCCTGGGCTGCGTGCATCCGATGCGACCATTGCGCGCAAAGCCGTCCTCGTACAGATACTGCGTGAGCTGCGTGGTCTTTCCCGAGCCCGTTTCGCCGACAACCACCAGGAACTGGTTCTTGCGGATTGCCTCGAGAAACAGGTCGCGCAGATCGTAGACTGGCAAGCTCCTGCGCTGCTCCTGGATCGACAGATCAGTGATCTTGCCCATCGTGATGCCCCTTTTCTCGACTGCCTGTCTCCACTCAGGCATATCTCTCGCATTGTTGCCACCACCGCTGCCACTGCTGCCATGCGCCTTGTTTGCCATCTCTGCCGCTATACCCCGCAGGTCCTGCGCAAAGTTACGCTCGCCCGGAGCCGGCATCGGGTCCTCCCATGGCCGATTAAGGTCCTTTGGCAGGTTGTCCAGCTCAGCCTCCTGCTGCTGCTGCTTGAGCTCCTTGCGCTCCTTGGCAAAAGCCGCGCCTGCAAGTGCTGCGCGGTTCAATGATCCGTCGGGCGCCTTGACTACTTTGATCGGGCTCAGCTGCAGCGACTGCGCCGTGTGTCCGCGCAGGAAATCGGGCTCTTCCTCGCAGAGCTCAATGTCCAGCTGCTCCTCGTCTTCCTCGAACGCTGGCATGCCGTCCTCATCGACCTCGTCCAGGTCCGGACAGTCCGAGCGGTCCAGAACACCCGACGCAATCAGCTGCTTGATTTCCCATCGCTCTGGAGACGTCAATCGCTTGATCGAGCTGCCCTTGCTCGGTGCCACAGCTGTTTCTGTTTTTGCTGCCTGCTCCTCTTGTTGCTGCTGGCCCGGCCTGACGCCCAGCTTGGTAGCGTTGCTCGAAGAAATGCCCGCGGGCGGTTCCTTCAGCCGGGCCATCTCTCGAGCGCTCTTTCTGACCTGCTCTTCTTGATTTGCCATCCCAGGGTGTTTCTCCGGCGACAAATCCTCGCCTGTTGACTGGTCGACGTCTTTCATCGAGAGCCCGATTTTGCTGCCGACAATCGACATGACCTTGACTCTGACCGACTGCCCCCTATCCAGTGCTTCACGTGGATTGTCCAGCCGCACGTCTTTGCGGATCGCCGATACATGCACCAGGCCCTCGACGCGGCCCTGTACGCCATCGAAACTGACGAATGCGCCAAAGTCCTTGAGATTTGTGACGCGGCCGCTGTAGATCTTGTACAGCACAGGCGCTTCGTCTTGTTTCTGCTCCATGCGCTCTTGATAAGTATCGCGGCTGCCGCGCAACCTGCCGTTGTCGCGTTGCTCGTCCCAGCGAGACCGTCTTTTACTTTTGCTTCTGCTTCTACCGTTTCTCTCTCTGCTATGATGGCGCCAATGGTTTTTGCTGCCAGGCGACCGAGACCGAGAGCGAGACCGACTCCTGCCTCTATGTCTCTCGTTATACGATTCCCTGTGCCTAACGCTACCGACCATATCATCGATGTTTTTGCTGATATCCTTCTGCAGCCGCTTCCCAGCATCGCCTCCGCTCTCCTCCTCCACGCGCCTATTGGGAATCGACAACCCAGGAAACATCTGCGCCTTTTCCTCACTAGTCTCTGCAGGCTTCCCCTTTAAATTATTACTAGATAATCGTGGCTTCAGCGTCGTGATCAGGCGATGGAGATTCTGCACAAAGGATTCTGAAAACCCACACTCATCTTGGTCCAGTCTTTTCTTGAATTCACTGTATCCCTGGCTCTCGCCGTGCAGATGGATAATGTATTCGGCTACGTCTTTGTCGGAGATGCCGGTGTGGTTGGACAGCTCGTTGGTCACCTTGTTTACCAAAGAAAGGTACTCGAGCTTGCTGATCTCCTTGTTTGTCGCGCTCATTCATAAACTCATGCAGTCCGGTAATTCTAATATTAAAAATTGACAGAGAAGATTGGTAATACCTTTTTAATAGATAATTCAGAGATATAAAAGATAGGGCAGAAATTGAACACACTTTGGCCTTTCGAAAATATAATACTGTGAGCTTGATTTTACAGTCAGAATGGTCAGTATGGCTTGTGGGTCGAATTATCCTTTCGTCGCGTGATTAACAATATTGTCTATCATAATACCATTGTGGCTTTGAAAAGATCCGTGTCTACAGTTTTTTTTGGCAAGATATAAAAAGAGCAACCAGTTGCCCAGAAATATTTTTTTTATATTCTTATTTATACTATTATTGACTTTTGATAGCGATTATATCTTTTCTGTTGAAACATGCGCATCTCGATACTCGTTTTTGCTATTTTCGCTACTGTTGCCGTCGCTGTTCCACTACTACCAGGAAGTGGTCCATCGGGCACACTGGGCTCAATGGGAATAGGCGGAAGCGTGCTTGATAAAAGAACCATAGACTTGGTCACTGATCGCCGTCGTAGACCACCAACCGGCCCATGAATGCAATGAATAAAAAAAATGTATTCTAAATGTCTGGGTGCTAATTATTGTTTAGTTGGTTTTTTTTAGCAAATATATTTTGATATATTGGTAATGCCAAATGTCGAACTATAGTAATTTTGTATTTAATTTTTAGTAAGGGCTTGGCATGAGAGATTAAAAGACAATATACTGCTTTTGTCAAAAATATCAAAAATAAATATATTGAAGCCTCGTATCTTGGCAAATGATAGAGAACAATATCAGTTTATTGTTTCCTCTCTTTTTGACAACATCTACCACACTTTTTGCGTTTAAAAAACGCTACTAGGAAACACCTCGCACCCGAACATGATATATTTTTAAAGTAAGTCCTCTTGAAAATTTCTAGATATTTAAACTGAATCTTGGGCCAGCTTTTCTCAAGATGAGCAAAGTACACTAAACTGATCTTTTCGTTTTAATATCATCTTGTTTTTAGGATATCTTTATAGAAAATGCGGGTTCTTACAGCGACTGTTCTTGCTCTGGCCTCGTCTTTGTTACTAGTCTCTGCACTGCCTACTGATATAGGTTCGCAACCCGTAAAGTGCGAAGCCGTACCTGATTTTGCAAAAAAACCAGGATCCAGTCCACCAATTGAAAAGCTAGCTCCACTGAAAAAGCGCGTGCAAATCTGGGGCTACGAACGCCTTCGTCGTGATATTATGAACAGCGGCATAAAGCAGCCCAGCATTTAGACATTTATTAGCCGACTGCTTCTACAGACTTGGTTTACTTTTTTTCATTGGATATTTATATGTTGCAATAAAATTGTTAACAAAAACCTTATGTTCTACTTTGTCTCACTGCTTTGAAAAATATAAAATCTGTAATTAACAGTTAAAACATCTGTGTTTTATCTTCTTTTTCTTTCAAACCGCCTTGATCAGGTGCTTTACCCTTTTTATATATAAGCGAACTCGTCTTTTACTCTAACAAAAAAATTTCCTTTTCGCTTTTTTTCAAATTTCGCATTTACCTTTTTTTAATAATTGCATTTTTGCACTATACAGCTGTTTCGCTATTTTTTTTAAATTTAATTTATAAATTTTGTAAATGGGGTTTGTCGAAGAACTAAAATCAGGCAACTTTAGCCTCTACGGACAATACTGGTCGTTGCTTTCCGGCGTGCTACTGATAGTCCTAGGCGCAGTGACGCTTATAGCGCACGTAGTGTACTCAATTTTGGCGATAGTTTTCGGGGCCATATGCTTTGTCATAGAGTTCTCGTGGATTCTCAAGATATGTCCGACCAGCCCGTGGTTCGACAGGGCGGTGGAGAAACTCAAGAACCACTGGCTGAGGTTTGCGTTCTATCTGGTGTTTGCAGCCGTTATGTGGTCGTCGCTGGCTAAGGGCGGCGGTGTGCTGGCTATTGGTGCTGCTACTATCACTGTTGCTGCTGCGTGCTATTTGGTTGCTGCTATCAAGAACCAGGCTTCAAAGTCTATTGGGTTCCTTAGCCCAACTAGTGTTGCTAGGGCAGGTGGAAACTCTTACATGGGTATGGTGTAAGCAGAGGCAGAGAGAACTTTATATTTTTTTTACTTGTTTAATTATTTTTTCAAGCGCATTGTTTTAGTTTAATTTCTTCATTTTTTCATTAAATCATTTGGATGTGTTACAGACTGTCAGGACCATTATCGACTAATGGGCAATTTTTTTTCTTGCAGACCCAGTACATGGGTTGCAGCAGAGCAACATGACATTCTTTCCCAGATTTTGCTATGATGAATCAAAAGAGTGAAAAAACCGCAATGCAAGAAAGCGGGAAACGTTTGCAACTCTTTCTTTATCCTCTTTCCCTGTTTCCTTTGTACCTTTTCATCCCTTCCTCTTTATCATCCCTTCCTCTTTTTTTACAAACACCTTTTAAAAATTTCTATTCTCTTATATTTTTATTCCATAAATTTCTCTATTTTTTTTGCCAATTGCGAAAATGAAGCTTTTGACTAGCTCGCTAGTGGGGCTTTTCCTGGTCGCATCTGCTGTCGTCGCTACACCGGCACAGCATGCCTTTGTCGCGCACCATGAGGCCCTTAACCCTTCGTCGGCATCATCGGAGTTTCCGCCAGCTCGCAGCGCATCAGCTAGCCTGGCAAGCGCCAACAAGTGGACCAAGATTACGACGATGGAGGCTTTGCCAAATTACCAGCTGCGCGTCAAGGAGCCCAAGCTGTGCAGCACCAACAGCACGCAGTATAGCGGATATCTGGATACAGCCGAGGACCGGCACTTCTTCTTCTGGTTCTTTGAGGCACGCAACGCGAAGCGCGAGGATGCACCGATTATCCTGTGGATGAACGGTGGGCCCGGGTGCAGCTCGTTTACAGGGCTTCTGATGGAGCTGGGACCGTGTCGGGTGGACAAGGGCGGAGAGACTCTGTCGTTCAACAAGTACGGGTGGGACGACAAGGCCCACGTCATCTTTTTGGACCAGCCGCTGAACGTCGGGTACTCGTATGGCAAAGACGTGTTTAACTCGATGGAGGCTGGCAAGGACGTGTACAACTTTTTGCAACTGTTCTATTACTCGTTCCCAGAGTACGCAAAGAGCGAGCTACACATCTTTGGTGAGTCGTACGGCGGCCACTATGTGCCAGCAACGGCCAAGGCGATCCACGAGGGCAACGTCGAGCACTCTGCAAAGATTGCAGGCGGACAGCTGGGCGCCGGAGAAGGAGAAAAGCGTGTCCTTCCGCTGACGTCCATCGGCATTGGCAATGGGCTGACAGATCCCTTGGTGCAGTACAAGTACTACTCGCAGATGGCCTGCAACTCGACGTATGCGCCAGTTCTGCGGCAGGACGAGTGCGATGCCATGGACAGCTCGTACCCGACATGCAAGCGTCTGATCAATGCCTGCTACAAGTGGAAAAACGCGCTTGCCTGCTACCCTGCAGAGATGTACTGCAACCAGGTGCTATTGGCGTACCAGCGCTCTGGCGCCAATCCCTATGACGTGCGCACTCCCTGCGAGGGTGGCAACCTGTGCTACCCGATTTTGGCTGATATCGACAAGTTCCTCAACATGCCTGAGGTGCAGAAAGAGCTTGGCTCAGATGTGTCAAAGTTTGAGTCGTGCTCACAGAAAGTCTATACTGGCTTTACTCTGAACGGCGACTGGATGAAACCCTATGTCTTTGAGATCCCGCCATTGCTCGAGGCCGGCATCCGCGTGCTGATATATGCTGGAGATGCTGACTTTATCTGCAACTGGTATGGCAACAAGGCCTGGGCTCAGGAGCTCGAGTGGAGCGGCTCCCAGGGCTTTGGCAGCGAGTCTGACCATGAGTGGGCTGTCGATGGAAAGGCTGCTGGCGAGGCCCGCTCGCACAAAAACTTCTCCTTTGTGCGTGTGTTTGGCGCTGGCCATATGGCGCCCTACGACCAGCCCGAGAACTTGCTGGACTTGGTCAACAGATGGGTCTCAAACAAGCCGTTCTACTAAAGATAACCTATGGAGTTTTTTTGATGTAGTGTAATGAGAAGATGACATGTTTTTTATTTCATTTATTCGGCTACATTAAAGGTCAAGTGCCAACTTAGTACGATTGGTTTTTTTGGTGTACCTGATGTTGATATATACGACCATTTTTTTACATGCATGGTCCGTCACATGCTTACTAAGCAGGAGGAAGTCATCAACTACAACTACCGATTTATCCATCAATAAGCCATCCATCCAATACTCATAAAACGAATACCAAAAAAATAAGACACATGTTTGGGCTTCCGAACAACTAGATATAGAAATATTAGTTATATATTAAATGAAGAGACTTGTGATTAGTGGCTTTTTTTCATACTGACTATATTATATATATTCATTTCATGGGAACAAAATTTGCTTACAAGTACAGAAATAGAAGCAATAGTGTTTTCTTGTTTAGTAAACAAAAAATGCAAAAACTCGGCAAGCATGGTCTCTCAGCTGTGATTCTGCGTGTGGGATAATAGGTAAATAGCAGACAGTAAATGCAAATAAAAAAAGAAGCCAACACATGTGCCGTTGGCTTGGTGCAACTCAGAGATGGAGAGAAAACAGAAATTATGAAATAAATTTCAATGAAAGGGAATAAATACAGCAACGATTTTTTCAAATAAAATAAACTGTCATTCAAATTAAATAATTTTATAATATCATCTGTTTCACACATCTTTAACATTTGCATATCTGGCTCCTAATAAAAATGAAGTTGCTTTATACCTTACTGCTTTGCTATCTGCCCATGCTTGCTCTATCAAAAAGAGCCGAGCCATGTAACGGGCATGCCAGTCTATGCAGCAAGCGGTACAACGAAGTGAGCTATGCATGCACACATAACTCATACTCGTATCCGCCGCCAAACGCCATAGAGGTGCTAAATCAGGAGCACAGCATCCAGCAGCAGCTGACCGACGGCATCCGCGCATTCATGCTGGACCTGGTCAGACCAGAACTAGAGCCCAATCCAAAGACGCCAACAGAAGACATTGAAGCAGTCCACCTATGCCATGCATCGTGCATTCTGATAGACAAAGGCACGTTGGAAACGACTTTAAAGATTTTCAAGGACTTTATGGACAAAAATCCCCACGAAGTCATTACGTTTATTATCGAGAACTTTAGCGAGTTTTCAGTTGACCAAGTAGAGCCCAGCTTCAAGGCATCTGGCATAGACAAGTATGCGTATATACCAGAGTTCCAGCCAAACACGAAGAAAAGCGGATACAAGTGGCCTACGCTCAAGCAGATGATAGACAAGGACAAGCGTCTGATGGTGTTTATGGACGACAAGGCCGATGTCTCAAAGGTCCCGTATATCTTGCCTGAATGGGAGTATGTCATTGAGACGCCATTTGAAAACATCAGCCCTGTCAAGCAGTTCCCATGCTCTCAGGATAGACCCAGAGATGGAAAGCCAAGGGACTTGCTGGTTATGAATCACTTTGCATATAACCGCGCAAACATACTGGGCAAAAACATCGACACGCCGCTTACTGCCAGCCAGATCAACAAGCACGGATACAATGCCGCTGAGTCGCTCCAGCAGCAGGTAGATACTTGCAACGCTGTCTGGGGAAGCCGCGTACCAAACTTTATAACTGTCGATTATTACAATGTCGGCAAAGACGATATATTCGGCATTGTCAACAAGATTAATGGAGTGTAATGAAAAACTGAACTGCATTTATTTTTAAAAGTACCTTTCTAGTTATCACTTAATATAAAAATTGATAAAAGTAATAATTTTCAAACGCTGGTCGTATAAATCTTGGCACTAGTTCCGTCGATGATGCACAGGTTGTTTGCAGGCACGTACTGATGCGTGATCAGCTTGATGGCCTCTTGAGCGATCATGCCGCCACTCAAAGACGCAATGTTGTGCAGCTCATCACACCCAGAACGTGCAAGCTCGGCAGCCAGCGACTCGGGAACCGCCAGGTCACTCATGCCCCACGAGTGCAGCAGACCGTTTCCGATTCCTGCCAGCTCCGCCGCATCGCTCTCGACCAGCTTATCGAGATCCACCACTGATTCCCTGTTCTTTTCAGCCACGCCCGGATATCTCAAATGCTTGCTGAAAAAGACGCCGGCACTGCGGAAAATCACATAGTGGAAGAGCGCCTCAGAGTACCTCAGGTCCTCTGTGCTGGCTGGCCCGCTCTTGAGCTCCTTGTGCACAGGAGTCAGTCGCAGCAGTCGCAGACGGTGCGCGTTCTTGCAAAAAGAGTCGATCTCGGGTTGGGAGATATACGTCTGTGGAAGGCCGGCAGACTCGAGCACCTGGTGGACGTGCTTTATCAGCTCGGCCTTGTCCTGATCGGCCTTTTGCTTGTAGACGCGCTGCAGGGCAATGTAGCTCTTTGTGTCGGCCTTCATGTCTGGAATGGCACCGCTCAGGGGCAGCGCGCCCTTTGAATAGGCAGATTCGGTGAAACGGCGCAGCGCCTTTGCCATTAGCCAGAACCTGTCGCCGACATTGTCAGGGATCGACAAAGGGTTCTATATACGCAAGAAAAAAAAAAACAAAAGCAATTAAGGGAGGATGCAATTAGACGCCTGGATGCAGCTGAACAAATAAACAAAGTAAACAAGCGCAATGGACGAACAATTGAAAAAAAAGGAAATCAGTAGTAGAGTAGTGCACAAGCAATGGCAAAAGGTAATAAAAAAGGACAAGGCAAAATGGATACGCAGCCATCAGCAACAACAACAGCAGCAAGCAACAGTTGCATCTAATCCCATCACATCCAATAATTCTATTCAACTCTGCTCTATCCACACAGTTAGACAGAAAAGAACTCGCTTGTGTCTAGCTGGACAAGAGCAGAAGCATTTAATATTCTGGACTTGGTGGGAAAAAATAAACAAAAATAAATAAAACATTTTTTTAAAAAAAAAAAATAAAGCGCACCAGCTGACACAAATGAATAAAAATAAATAAATTTCGCGAAGCAGTAAACAGGTAATTATTAATATACCAAAGCCAGAGACCACGTGGTCACTTGAGCTGCATTGTTCATGACACTTATTGCCAGCAAAAAGGCATCATGACCACACCAAAAAAAAAACAGCACAAGCGGCGGATGAAAAAAAATGGATATGAAATAAAAACAGCAGCATCAGCGATATGATTGGCTCAACTGTGGCGATATATGGAGGATATAAGGATGGACAGCATATGAATATATATATATATATATATGCTATAAATGTTTCTCTTGATGAATTGCTTACCTGCACATCTGCGTCATCGCTGGCCTTATTCTTGTCGCTGGCGTTATTGGCGCAGCGAGCAGTATCGGACGGCGTTGCATCTGTCTCTGCTGCGGCCCGATCTTTTATGATCAGCGACACCTCGGACGGGATCTCGTACACGGAGGTGTTTGCGCTGACCATTTTGACTGCCTCGACAAAGTTTTCCTCGTCGGCACTGGGTGCCATTTCGCGGATGATAGCGCGCACCTCGTCTAGCCTTCTAAACGGGATGTCGACCGTGTCGGTGCCTAGAGCAAGGCCGTTGTCGGCTGCCCATCGCTGCAGCGCCTTGATGACGATAGCCACAAACGGGACGTGGCCAAGATCCGTAGGATCCAGGGCGCCTAGGTCAATGGCGTCTGCATAGGCAAGCAGAGCTGGGAATGGCGACGCAAGACGCAGGTCCTGCTTGATCTCAGCATGCGACTCGACAACTACAAATTTCCCTCCAAAAAAATGAAAATGAGAAGCCAAATATCGTTTAGTTTGTTCAGCGTTTGTACACAAAAAGAAAATATACCTGCAACAATGCCATGTTTTGTTAAAAATGCATATGATATGGCTCACGGCACATGTCGGAAGAGCAGCAACCGCGAAACGCACAGCAGTAGCCAAATAAGTGAGCGCTTTAAACGCGTCGCAAACCCGAGCACAGCACGTGGTGTCTTTGTGATGTGATGACTGCTGTTGCTATCGATAAAATAAGTGGATTTAAGGCTCTTATTCGGCAAATGTAAGCAATTAGATGCGGGATGCGAAAAAGCAGGGAAGCATGCCCCGCACCTCCACAGATCAGCAGGACAGGGCAAGCCGCGCACGAGTCTCGGCGTAGCAAAAAAAAATTTCAGGTTCAGCAGTATTATTCTCGGAGCATTTCAGTGTCTCTTGTAAGTGGTATACGGAAAATATCAATGACAGTGACAAGCGCGTGTAGATGAGGGAGTGATAAATGACGTTTTGCACTCACCAAGCGCCCCCCCTCGCCTCTTGCCTTGTCTCTTCTACCTTTGCTACAAAAAGAACAGGTCTGAAAAAAAAAACGCTGACTTTTTGGCGCTGCCTCCGGTAATGACCAAGCACAATGAAGAAAAGAAAAGAAAAAAAAAACAGAAAGTGATACATGTGAAAAAAGCCTCTACTCGGCTAAAAAAGAACACGTATCGATGTTCCCTACTTACCGGCATGCTCAGGTATGCTTGTGCGCACAGAAGCCATGAATCCAGCAGTCGAAGCAACAATCAGTGGTGTGGCCAGCTGCCAGCAGCGCAGACCAAGCGTGTGCACAAGCGCGTCAGACAGCCCGCACGCTACCACAAGCGACGCGCTGGCAACAAGCTCCTGGTCGCTGGGCGCGTGCGACTCGAGCATGTCAGCAGGTGCTCTGTCAATAGCTGCACCCCTGGCCTCAGGGTTCAGCTCGCTCAGCCCATCGACTATGCACTGTGCGCGCGACCTGCCAGCATCGGTGGGCTGCACGAAAAAGTTGGTTAGCAAGTCCTGCTCATCGACCACTGCGTCGTCAATGACGGTAAAGCGGCCAATCCCTACGGATAAAAAGCATTTTCAATAGCAGAAAAATAATTAGCAAAGCTGGGCAATCGTAGCACACGCATTGGCTGTCAATAAGACAACATTGATGATTCTAGGGGATGTACACCTCCGCTCCGCTGTCGCTCCTTTCCGTGCATAAAATCCCTTCTTACCTGGCAGAACGAGATTCTTGAGGGTCTCTGACGCCAGAGCCGACGATCCAAAGACGCACACATGCGCATTTTCCAGCGCCGTCTGACCGCTTTCGTGCCAGAGCCTACATATGTACGTATACAGAGCAATGTTTAAAAAGCAAAGAATAAATAAAAGAACCATCCTCTCCGCGCGCATTCGGCAAAACAGCCAATCGCGGCACAAAAGAGACAGGCCATAGCCCGAATGAAACAGACAGTATATGGAATGTAAAGTGGTTAGTTTGTGCCATTTTCTGATTTTCTGACTGGTCCAATGGATGCATGGCGTCGGGATGGAGAGTGCAGGGAATAATACTGCCGTATCTTGCACCTCACAATCTAAGGCAAGGGCAACCGCAGCAAGACAAAAAAAAAGCACGGCGTGTGTATTATGTTGTGGAGAAAAGATTTGGAGCACAGCAACACTCTTTCTCCATTGCTCTCGGAACAACAAAGCATACTGCGTTTTCCCCCTTCTTCTGCCGATGCTTAATTTCCTGCCGTCTCGGCAGCCATTCCGCAGCAAGCCTGAAAAAAAAACAAATAAAAAACCCAGGTAAAAAAGCTTATTCGAACAACAGCTGCTCCAAAGCTCATTTGCTGTCACGCCGAAAACGCCTGCGTCATCTGCCAAGCCAAGCCAAGCCAGAGCGCTTCTTTAACCTACCTTAGTTGGCGGTCGTATAGCTGGGCCTTGTCTGTTTGCGACCGCATTTTTTTCTTGTCCGGCGAAGTGGTTGAAGAGTCGCGAGAAAGCGAGCGTCGCATACAATATAAGGAAAAGTTTCAGTTAAGGGGAATGAGAGAAAATAATGATAGAAAAAACTCTCAGCGCGCGACCAAGAACAGCTTGCCCAAAAGCGTGAGTGTGTGAGAGAATAAATTCAGCTTGCAATGAGTCTGTGAAGCTGTTTCTGTTGTTGTCCTTTGAGGCTGCGCTGCGTACCGGCAAGAACTGCTTTGCACAAAAGGTGTCGTTTCTTTGTCAAGTGCGCTATAAAAGTCTAGAAAAAAATCCAAGAGAACTAAAGTCTTGAACTAAAATAAAAACGCCTTGCTTTTTACTATGACTTTGACGCGGAATGAAATTCTTATAAAAAAAGAAGAATTATTAGCGCAATGTAAGATTTCTGCTCTGGTTAAAAAAAATAAAGACAAATAAAGAGCTGGCTTCTTTTCCTGCTTCATTTTTTTACACTGCGCATTTACAAGACGAATAGGAAAAGCCGAGATGAAAAAAAGGGGGGGTTTGTTTCCGGTAATCAACCCGATACAAAAGCTTTTTTTTCCTACACAGAAGAAGAGGGAGCAAAGGGAGGCGGGCATTCAGCATATGCCCGCGCTGTCGCTCCTTTCTTTTTCCCTTTCATGCTAGCTGTTTGCTTGGCCTTTATTGCTTTTGCCCAAACTACTATTTGTAGACATGGTGCTGGCCTCGGTTTTTCGCTTTGCTTCGTTTCTTCTTTCTTTTCCACTTTTTTTTCTCGCTATCAATTTTTACACTTATTTATCTTTTATACTATTCAGCTGGCTCCAAACCTTTTTCTTCTAATCGTCAGTTCTTGTTGTGTTTGCCTTGTCTTGCTTTACTTTTTTGTTTTGTACTATCAGTTAATACATACATACATACATCCTCCTCCTCTTTAAGCAACTACATCGGGCAGCTAGCAACAAATAAACCCACACACATTTTTTTCGTTTATTGAGCTTCTCACATTGAGCCTTGCGTTTGTTTTTCACCATCCAGCATATCAACAATAAACCGGATTATTTATAGACTTTAAACCCTATTATTCCACTTTATTCCATTCTCTTTTATTTTTGTATTTGCTTCTCTTCTCTTTTTTTTTTCTTACTTTCTTTTTTTTCTATATATATAATCATATTTGCTCTTTTTATTAGGTTAGGTTCTGTCTCGCTATTATCGTTTCGTTATTATTTGCTATTTTAGCCCCTTCTATTGTACTCCCTTTTATTTTCTCTCCAACTGCTTTCTCCTTTCTGACCTACTATGAGCAGTGAGCAGCTGAGCAGCACTATTGACCCCACACTTTTGCAGAGTCTCGCACAGCAGCACATCAACACCTCGGCCCAGCTTTCCGGCTTTTCGCAGCTCCAAATAAACCCAGACTCTTCTTTTAAAAACAGCCACGGATTCGGCGACAACAGCATCGGCGCTCCTTTCATTCAGTCCACACCAATGAACGACGCTAACAGCACAACCGCGCCCATCAATATCAACCGTGCGCAGGGCCTTGGCGCAGCAAACAACCAGCATCAGCTTGCAGGCTCTGCTGCGTCCTTTGGCCCAGAATACGAGCGCAGTGGTATCGCCAACAGCTTCCAGCAGCACATCCAGCGCCAGCAGTTCCAGCAGCAGCAGCAGCAGCATCAGCAAAACCAGAGCCTGTTCCGTTCTCACCTGGGCTCTCCCACTCAGAACGAGCTCTTTTCGCCGGCTCAAGAGGACATTGACGTGTCTCCTGTCGGCAGCATGCAGAACAACAGCATTGCCGCGATGACCTCTGGTGCGCTGCCCACCAGCATCCCTGTCGCTTATCAGGGCGGCCAGCGTGTAGGCGCTAACCAGATGTTCCGTATGCAGACGTTCAGCAACAGCCCTCCGGGACTTGGTCAGGCCTTCCAGAGCATGTCGCTTCCTGCGCATACAGACTGGTTCGACGGTCACCTGGTCCAGCAGCAAAGCATTGGCTCTGCCTTGGACGCATCGTCGTTTACAGCCCAGCAGCAGCTGGCCAGCTCCAATACAGACGCCATGTCGCCACAGAACCAGACGCTGATGTCACTAATGGAAAACGACGACGGAGTCGGCCCTCAGAAATCGTAAGTACCAAAAGTAGATGTGCAATCAATCCTTAGATGAAGCGATGATTTAGCAGAGCAACAACGTGCATCTTTTTTTTCACCATTTTCCTTTATTTTTTTACTTGTGCTATTGCGTCACATTTGTGTGCTATTGTATTCATCATCGCCTCCAATCCCTTCTTTTTTTCAACTTTGCCAATCTCTATTTTCTTGTGACAATCACACTAATTTTATCTTTTTCCTTTCTTTTTTTCTTTGGTGCATCATACTATAGCGAGATACTCAACTATGAGAAGCGCCGTCGCCGCAGAGAGAGCCACAACGCTGTCGAGAGACGGAGACGCGACAACATCAACGACCGCATCCAGGAGCTGTACACTTTGCTGCCTGAGGCCATGATCGATGCCAACACCAAGCCCAACAAGGGCATTATCCTGAAAAAGTCTGTCGAGTACATCCGGCATCTACAGCAGGCGCTCCAGAGCCAGGGCGTGCGCATCCACGAGCTTGAGACCGGCATGTCTGGCCAGGCTTCTGTCCAGCAGCACAACCAGGCCACAAGCGGTCTTGCAGCCATGCTTGCTGGAGCAGCAGGCATGAACCAGGGTCGTTCGTCAAATGATGGCAACAACATGATGAACACGGGTCTGTAACAAAATAAAAGAAAGGGTTTTATGGCTTTCTTTTTTGTCACTAGACGGCCGACAGGCTTAACCCGCTCATTCACTCGCTCTCTCATTTGTCTTGCTTCTTTTTTTAAATCTCTAGAATGGGCAAGAGGAAAAGACCAACATAGGAGTAGGAGGCATTACATATCTTTTGTTACACGCGCGTTTTTCTTTCTCTGCTGCTTCTGCTTCTGCTTCTGCTTCTTTCTACACTTGTTTTTGGTCATGTCCTTCTTCTAGCCTATATTCTTGAGCTAAAAAGAAAAAGAAAATGCCACCACTTTTTTATTCATTAATTTTTAGTTTTTTTTGATATTTCTAGCTGTTTTTTTCTTCTATTTTTTATTTATTCCAATTGTGTATTTTTCCAAGTTTGAAGGTTTTCATTACTTTGTAGAGACAATTAATTAGCAACAGCCACAAGTGTTTATTTTGTATTTAAGTGTATTTGTGTATCTGTGGACATATATCCGCTTTGGCATTAATATGAGCAAGAACTTGAAGCTAAGTGCTTTTTTTCTTCTGTGGTTTTGCTTGTTGTTGGCAGCTTGCCAAGTTGCAATTAAAAAGAATCTCAATGCAATGCATGCAAATGCGCCCCTCCCCTCATTTAAAATGAAAAGACAAGGAAATTATTTATTTTGTCTGATTTTAGCTCGTTTTTCTTTTCCTTTCAGCCGTTTCTGTATCCAAGCATAAATTAAAGAATAACGCTTTAAGCTTTTTTTTTTGTCGCGGGAGGCAGTTATAAGAAAAAGGCATATCTGAATCGCTTAGACTGCTTCTTTTTCTGTTTTAGAAACAAAAAAGCTGTCACCAGACTTGTAACATTTACGGTTTGGTTTCGTTTGGTCTTTGATTACTCCACTGATCCTTAGGATTTCATGATTAAACTTTGTGATTAAAAAATGCATTAGTTGTCACAGGGGCATTTCTCTGTCAGTTTTCTGCATTGTTTTCGTCACAAGGCATTTCAATTCCAAAAAAGGACATTGAACAATTATAGTCCCAATTTTTTATTTTTTTTATTTATTTATTTATTTTCGAATACTCTTCTTTTCTTTCTCTTCTCCACTTCTGCATGTTAATGTTATGCCATCTTCCTCCAATACTGATATTTCAACTCTATCGTACTCACAAAAGGTCGCCATCTACGGACAAGCAGCATTATATCTAGGAATAGGCGCGGGCATCAGCTTTGGAATATACATGATGTTCAAGAGATACCATACCAGCGCAGACATACCCGAGAGCGTCGTCAAATCGCACAAAAAGTTCTACGGCATAGTGATGGACGTCTCCGACGGAGACACTATCCGCGTATACCACACGCCACTAGTCCAGTGGTTCAGCCCAGCACCGCAGAAGAAAAGAGGCATTGCAAACACCACCATCTCGGTCAGGTTATCCGCGGTGGATGCGCCCGAGGTGTCACATTTCGGCAAACCGGCTCAGCCGCTGTCTAAGGAGGCAAAAGACTATTTGGCTTCGCAGGTGCTGGGAAAGAGAGTCTCGATTAAGCCGCTGTCCAAGGACCAGTATGGTCGGCTCGTTGCGACTGTTGGATACAGAAAGATGCTTGTTTTTAAGAAGAACGCAGCTCACGAGATGCTGCGTCTGGGTTTGGCCCAGTTATACAGAGGCGGAGGCGCTCAGTATGATGGCGAAAAAGATCTGCTGGAATCGATTGAGGCCAATGCCAAAAGGGCCAAGCGCGGCATATGGGGTCTCAAAAAGGGCGAGTATGTGAGCCCTGCTGAATACAAAAACAAGCATAAATAGAAGATAGGTTTAAAAAGGAACACACACTCATTGAAAAGCCCATTGCATCTCTACTAGTTTTTTTTGTTTGTCTTTCTATTTATTAAACACTTTGCTCAAAGGAATTGGAAACCTAGACCAAAATGCATCCCTGGCTTTGGCCGATCAGTGGTTGTAGCAACAACTGGCAGACAGCATGAAAGCTCTACACGTACGAGACTGTGTCTGTAGACCAGGCCAAGCCCAACAGACGCAGAAGGCGATGTCAGGAATCGAAACATCTCGCTCGTCATGCCCTGCGAAGCCCCTGCTTTCCCCAGTCCGCGGCTATCCAAAAGCGCGCACTGGCCAGAATTCGCCCACAAATGACCTTTAAGCGCATCGGTCTTTACATATGGCAGCGGTGTCAGCAGACTGAGTCCAACCGCATAGAACACGTCGCCGCCAAGGCTGTCCTCGCCGTCTCGCGGCCCAATTCCCCTGTGCTCAAACCCACGCACACTGGTGTTGCCTCCAAGAAAAAACCGATCGGCAATCGATGTCCTTGCGCCCCACAAGAGACCACCATGCAAAGACGAGCTAAGAACATACCCGCGTCCAAGGTCCTGGTTCGACTGAAGCTCGAAATTCGACTTTGCAAACTGCACGTCGCCGCCGATGCCTGCAAGCTCTGTGCCTACACGCGCATAGCTTCCGCAAGTCGGAACAGTGGCCGAGTCGCGGCTATCGCTCGAAAACGTATAAGCGATAGACGACTTGAGCGAGTGTCCAGCGTCCCTGCGCAGCGACGGCGAGGCATGCAATCCGAGATTGCAGATGTCGCGCCACGAAAGCGAGTAGCACAGCTCGTGCATGCCGCCAAAGGTATCCTGCTTATACGCAATATTCAGGGTCCTGCGAAGCTCATCGTGCGAGCTATACGGCCTGTTGGCCAAGATCGCCTGATTAGCTGTGGCCTCGAGCCGTTTTCTCGGATCAGCGTCCAGCGGCGCGCTCAATGTTCCCTGGAAGGCCGCCTGCGTCTTGCTTCCACGCGAATAGTTTGCCTCGAACGACTCACCGCCTCCCCAGATGTTGCTGACCCTGCCAGTGACGCTCGCCATGCCCTCGCTGTCCCCTACATCGACGCCTGTCTTGACCATGTATCGGCTGCCGTCTTGGCAGTGGAAATGCACATCCAGCGCTCCTTCCTTTTCCCCCGATCTGTCCATCTCCACCAATACCGCCTTGGCTATCCCAAGCGCCCTCAGTTTGCCCGCTGCTTCGCGCGTTTCGTCGACTGCCTCTTTTATCGTTCGGGATTGAAACACTGGCTCAAGGAGATCAGACAGAAACCCGCTGCGAATGCGCGATACGCCCGAAATCGAAAACCTATTTATATGCGCTCCTTGCTTGCTGATATCAATAGTCACTGCTCGCTTTTGCTGCTGACTCGAATTCCGTGGATGCTGCTGAATTCGCGCTGGCTGAGGCGGAGTCGGTGCCAGTGCTTCGCTGAATATTCCACGTGTCGAAAACCCGCTGTCTAAATCGCTTGCATCTAGCGGAGCGCCAAAGCTCGAAGACCTTGTATCTTCTCCGTTCATATTACTTTTTCTTTTAATGGAAAAAATGTGGTTTTAAAAAGGGTTTACTGAAAGATGAAGGAAAAGAAAAAGAGAAAAATGCTAATGAAAATAATTTAAATCAATTAAAATCAATAAAAAAGGGATGATTATGGGTGCTGATCAGCATATTTGCTACAAATTCGCCAACTTTAAAAAAGGCAAGCGTTTTTTCTTGTTTGCTCTTTTCAGAGCAACACATCTTTGATCGCCTCGCTGGGTGAGATAGGCGCAATAGCGCAGACCGTCCGTGCTACTGCTTCATGGGCCAGATGGTCTATATCCATGCTATATTCGCCCTTATAATGCTTCTGAATAATCTTAAAGGTCTCAACGTAGATTCCCTGAGCAAGGGTAATAGATGCCCTCAAAGCCTCATCGGCTGGCTGCTTGCTAATCAGAGGCATCGCTTGGCCTGCAATGGTTTGAACCAGGCGAAGAGCAGCATGGAATGCCTCTTCAGGCTGAAGGCGCTTGGAAATAAAAATAAGTGGGGCTGCCATAGTCTGCACAAGGAAAATTGCAGTTGTGCAAGCAGTCTGTGGCGATGCGTGCTCTGCCATGTCAATAGCTGGTTTAGCGATAAGCCTGGCCAGCTCAAGGGTCCCCGCAATGGCCACGTCAGTTGGCGCGCGGCGAGCGGCATGAATCACTGGCACCACAAAAGTACGTGCTAGGCGCATAATAATGAGAACGCCAGCTTCGGTCTCATAGTGCGTTATTGAGTGCATTGCGTCCGTAATTAGACAACTAACCATTTCCAGTGCAATTGAAACAGAGCCCTCATTTTGAAGGCTATCGACTCTCCGGAGGACCTGAACAGTAGCAACTTTAGCCTGTCTAATAATTTTATTGCTGGTCCTTGGCACTGGCTTGCTAGCGAGAGTTGAATGGGAGGAAATGCTTACAATTTCCTGGCTCTCGTCATTGAGCTCAAGGACTGTTGACGAGTCAGACAAATAATCTGTATTACCTAAGGCTTCAGCCAAAGGTTTTGGTAATATAGTTTTGTTGTTTGTCTCTATTTCTTTACCAGCAGAAGGACCGCGCAATATAGCCACGGTTGCGCCATTGGCCTCAGGCTCATTAGACGGAAGAGTAGGTAAGGGAGAGGGAATGGGAGAAGGATGAGTTGGAGCAGGAGCAGTGCGCTTTTTGTTGAAATGCCTTATAGCGCAAATAAGACGAATAAAACAAATAAAGGCAACGAAAAAGGTTAATATGTCAATATACATTTGTTCAGCCTTGGACAGTATTGTTTGACCAAAAACTTCAGTGTCAGCAAGGCGCTCCATGGCCATGTCGGCAAGTTCGAGTGTTGTTTTATAGACAGAAAGTAGCATTTTAACACATAATTTTTTGTATTGATATTATTATTTTTTTTAAAAAGAGGAAAAAAAGTGAGGAGAAAAAGAAAAGAAGGAATGAAGACAAAGTTCGAATGCCCAAACCCTTATAACCTGGGCAAGTGCCGTTCGTTGCCTGTCCGGTACAAAAAAAAGTGAAAAGGGCGAGTACGAGGACGAGGATAAAAAAAGAGAAATATTTCAAAGTGCGCGCTCATGCTCATTGCCCATGTTTGCTTCTCCCCCTTTTTTTGTAAGGAGAAAATTTGGCAATGAGCACTGTACAAACATGTGCACAGCTCAATGCCGAATGTTTAAGCCGAGAGCAGTGTTTTTGGGGTGTTTTTCAGCGCTTTTTCTTCGCTGTTCTTATTTTTCTTAAGCCAGTTATTAAAGCGTAGCTTTTTTTAAGACAGGCTTTAAGGTCGTTTGCTTTTACATGCGCAGAGCTTTTAGAATACCTAAAGCTATTGCTTAATTCTTCTCCTCATGGCCGTATTTTTTTGCAACCACTTTGCTAAAAAAACTAAGATGAGGGACGCCGTTGAGCGTATGTTTAGTGTTTTGCGTTTTGCGTATTGTTTTTTTTGTTCCTAGTTGCAATCGCCGGTTTTTTATAATTTGGAAGAAAACTAACCCACCATTATTAATTTGCAATTGTGTGCAAATGTTCGCCAAAGTTGTAACACGCAAAACTTGCGAAAATGGCAATTAATTATCATTACGCGACATCCCAGCTCTGAGCTTGATTTTATTGAGTTTAAGGCCGACGAGACTAGCAAAAATTTGCAAACAGATATCAGTTGGCGTTTCAACAAAAAGGATGTGATAAAGGAAGCCAGCGACAACAAAGATGATGACTATGATGACGATGATGAAGACGATGTGTTTGGTCTTGGAAATGATCTGGATTCCAGAAGCGTTATATCTCAAGAGGACCAAAACAAGTACCAGGAAGCATTGACGCCCGGTGACCTTACCAGGACCACGAGCTTTTTCGGCCGTCTTGATCTTGATATCGACCAGACTTCGCCAACGCTAAGATCATACAACCGATCAAATAATGCTGGTAGCTTAGAATTAGCCAAGGAAAAGCCATCG
>JANBOH010000211.1:0-27083 GCA_027478445.1 Coemansia asiatica | reverse complement strand
GGTGAATAAAGATACTGAAAATTGACTGTATACATGATCCTGTAAAGTACAGTCGGTTAAGGAATCCAAATTCAAGTGTTTGCTGTTCCTCGATCGGCATTTATACATGGAACACATAGTGAGCTGGTCCGAGTGGTTGTGGGGTATTGTCCGCTTGATTACACGTGACAGACATATGCTGTTTTTTTTTTCTTCTAATCGATTCAGTTTCTTGAACTATTTATTTTTTTTTTCCACAGAACTCACCACTTTCGAATTCTAATCCAAAAGCACTTCTAATTTATACATCTTTTTTTTGAAATGTCCACACCCGAGCCACTTCAAAATGCACCTATCAGCTACATGACGTACGAAAAAGAGACAGACCTGCTTCCCGCGATAAAGCTGATCGAGTGCGACCTCTCGGAGCCGTACTCGATCTACACCTACCGGTTTTTCGTACACCAGTGGCCACAGCTCTGCATACTAGCGCACACGGAAGAAGGAGAGAAGACATCGTGTGTCGGGGTGATAATCTGCAAGATCGAGGAGCATCGGCGGCGGATGATGGACGGGTATTTTGCAGACGACAGGGAGGTGCTGATGCGCGGGTACATTGGGATGGTGGCCGTGGACAAAAGGTGCAGGGGCAGGGGGATTGGCAGGACCCTGGTGGCTATGGCCGTTGAGCGGATGAGGGAGGCGGGCGCGGAGGAGATTACGCTGGAGGCGGAGACAGGCAACAGGGGTGCGCTGGCCATGTACGAGGCCATGGGCTTTATCAGGGAAAAGAGGCTGTACCGCTACTACATCAGCGGCGCCGACGCATACAGACTAAAGCTTTGGCTATAAAACAAGTGTGTATTAAAAATAAATCAAAACCAGGTCTACTTATTTCCCGGTGGATGAAATGAGCCAGCGGCGCGCGTTGATGAACATGCGTGCCCAGGGCCCGTGCGTCCACGCCTGCATGAGGTCGGCAGGCATGAACGAGTTAGCCTCTGTGCGCACGACGCGCTCGGGGTGCGGCATGATGGCCAATACGCGGCCGTCGCGCGTGGTGACAGCGGCCAGGTTGAGGTCAGCGCCGTTGGGGTTCATCGGGTAGGGGATGCGCTCATCGGCTGTGCGGTAGGTCCTGCGGTCGACGTACTTGGCAGCGGCCAGGCCGTCGTCCACGAAGCGTCTGCGCATCAGCTCGTCAGCAAACACCGCGCGGCCCTCGCCATGCGCCACGACGATGGGCAGCCGCGAGCCAACCATGTCAGCGAAGAACACCTGCGCAGCGGCGCCCTGGGCCACGGGCTCGACCATGACGACGCGGCCCTCGTACTGCTCGCTCTCGTTGGCCACAAAGTGCGGCCAGCTCTGCGTGCCCGGGATGATGTCGCGCAGGTTCGAGATCATCTTGAAGCCGTTGCACACGCCCAGCGCAAACGTGTCCTTGCGCGCAAAGAAATCCTCGAACTGCGCGCGCACGCTGGGCGACAGGAGAATCGACTTGGCCCAGCCAGCGCCCGCCCCAAGCACGTCGCCGTACGAGAACCCGCCGACTGCAGCCAGCCCAGCAAAGTCTGCCAGAGAAACAGCGCCGCTGAACATGTCCGTCATGTGCACGTCGACGGCCTCGAACCCGGCCTGGTGGAACGCATAGGCCATCTCGGCATGCGAGTTGACGCCTTGCTCGCGCAGCACAGCGACGCGTGGGCGCTGCTGCGTCAAAAGCATGTCGCTGGTCGCCACGGCCTGCAGCACCACGTCGGCAGTCTGCGACGCGTCGAACGTCAGGTCGTACTTGAGCCCCTGGTCCGCATCTTCGACCAGAAGCGCGCGCTCCTCGTCGGCGCACTGCGGGTTGTCGCGCAGCCGCTGCATGCGGAACGACGTCTCAGCCCATGCAGCCCACAGCTCGGCACGCGGCCGCTCCATAAGAACAGCGCCGCTAATGCCGCGGATCCGCAGCACATCGACGCCCTGCGAGTCTGTGCAGCCAGCAGAGCCGATGCGCGAAACGGCGATGCCCGCGTCCCTAAGCTCGGCCACGACGCCTGCGACCTCGCCATCAGCCACCTGCAGAACAGCGCCGAGCTCCTCGTTGAACAGCGTGCCGATGACGTCGGCGGGCTCGTTGGAGGCCAGCACTGCGCCCAGGTCGATGTCCAGCCCGATGCGCCCGGCAAACGCCATCTCAGCCAGCGTCACCAGCAAACCGCCGTCCGAGCGGTCGTGGTAGGCCAAGATGCGGCTGCGCAGGGCCTGCAGCTTGTCGAAGAACCGCGCGAGCACACCTGAGTCGGCAACGTCGGGGCAGTGCGAGCCTAGACGGCTGAACACCTGCGCCAGAGCCGAGCCGCCCATTCGCTTGCAGCCTGGGGCCAAATCGACAAAAAGCAGCGCGCCCTGGGGCTGCAGCTGCGGCGTCAGCGTCGCGCGCGTGTCCTTGACTGCGGCAAACGAGGTGACCACCAGCGAGACTGGCGCAGTGACGCGCTTGCCGTCCCACTGCATCTGCATGCTCATCGAGTCCTTGCCAACGGGCACGCTGATGCCCAGGTCCTGGCACAGCGAGCTGAGCGCGCGCACAGCAGAGTACAGACGCGCGCCCTCGCCGGGATGCGACGCTGCGGCCATCCAGTTGGCGCTGAGCTTGACCCACGACAGATCAGGCACGCTGGCTGCTGCGAGATTCAGCACCGCCTCTGCGACTGCCATGCGCGATGCTGCCGCTGCGTCGATAGCTGCAAGCGTTGGCCGCTCGCCCATGGCCATGGCCTCGCCAGAGCGCACATCAGGCTCGTAGCCGCTGCACGTCACAGCCACGTCGGCCACGGGCACCTGCCAGGGCCCCACCATCGGGTCGCGCGCAACCAGACCAGTGACCGAGCGGTCGCCAATCGTGATCAAAAACGCCTTGGACGCGACGCAGGGCAGCTTTAGCAGCCGATCAACTGCGACAGACACGCGCTCCTGCACGGAGAGACCAGGCGCCAGGTAGCGCGCCAAAGACGCATCAAAGACGATACGCGGGGACACCAGCGAGTCGGCATCGCGCGTCATGCGCGGCGGCTTGCCAAAGAGCACGTCCATGGGCAGGTCGATCACCAGGCCACCACTTGCGTCGCGGTCGGACACGCGTAGCCGTGGCTCGGCAGTCGCAGTGCCCACGCATGCGAATGGGCAGCGCTCGCGCTCGGCGATGCGCGCAAACACGGGCAGCTGCTCGGGCGCGACTGCCAGCACGTAGCGCTCCTGCGACTCGTTGCACCAGATCTCCATCGGCGACAGCGACGCGTCGGCGCACGGCACGTCGCGGATCTCGATCTCGGCGCCGAGCCCGCTGTCGTGCACAAGCTCCGTCAGCGCGTTGCTCAGTCCACCGGCGCCGACGTCGTGCACAAACGCGATCGGGTTGCTGCCTCCGAGCGCCGTGCACGCGTCGAGCACCATCTGGCAGCGCCGCTCCATCTCGGGGTTGCCGCGCTGCACTGACGCAAAATCAAGCTCGGCTGCCTGCGAGCCGCCAGCGACCGACGACGCTGCGCCGCCGCCCAGGCCAATCAGCATCGACGGGCCGCCCATGACGACGAGACGCGCGCCGGCGGTAAACGGGCTCTTGAGCATGTGCTCGGCGCGCACGCTGCCCATGCCGCCAGCAATCATGATGGGCTTGTGGAAGCCGCGCAGCTCAGACTCCAGCTGCGGCTCGTCAAGCGGCGCTGGCTCATTCACTGCGCTTGCAGGCATGGCCGTGGGCACACGCAAAAGCAGCGTGCGGAAGTAGCCCAGGATCGCGGGGCGGCCAAACTCGTTGGCAAAGGCAGCAGCGCCCAACGGTGCCTCGATCATAATGTCCAGCGCAGAGGCCACGTGCGCTGGGAAGCCCACATCGGCTGTCGCGTGCTCCCAGGGCTGCTCGAAGCCAGGGATGCGCAGGTCGCTGACAGTGAAGCCTGCGAGGCCGCACTTGGGCCGCGAGCCGATGCCCACGGCGCCCTCGTCTCTGATCTCGCCGCCAGTGCCTGTGGCTGCGCCTGGGAACGGCGAGATCACCGTTGGGTGGTTGTGCGTCTCTACTTTGGCCACGATGTGCACGCCGCCAGCCACGTCGCTCAGCGCCCACTGCTGCCCAGCTGCTGCTTCAGGCGCCCATGCACGGATGCGCTGCGCGTCAAAGGCCTCGAGCACTGCCGCGTTGTCCGAGTACGCCGACAGCACGTGCTGCGGGTGCGCGCGCTGCGTGGCCTTGATCATGTCAAACAGCGACTGAGTCTGCGCCGCGCCGTCGATCGTCCACGACGCGCCAAAGATCTTGTGCCGGCAGTGCTCGCTGTTGACTTGCGCAAACATCATCAGCTCGGCGTCCGTCGGGTTGCGCGCGATGCCCTCGCGTGTCGCCTGCTGCCCCAGGAACGCTGCGACCAGGTACGCGATCTCGTCGTCTGCCAGCGCAAGTCCCAATTCGCGGTTTGCCCGGGCCAAGAGCGCTGCTGCCTGCGCCTCGCGCTCGCCGCGGACCACTTCCTCATGAGCGTCTGCTTCGGTCATGCTGTCTGCTGCGGGCGCCTCGATGCACGCGATGGGCACGGCAAGGCCTGTCTCGGCATTGCCAGCCTCGCGAATGGGCACGGCCAGCAGCGGGCGCGGATCCTCTTGCTTGAACACATCGGCTCCTGGCGGGCATGCCTCGTAGATGGCCTCAGTCATGCGGTCCGATCCAGCGTTGATGATCTGCTTGTCCTTGGACAGCTTTTGCATCGGGATCTCGTAGTCCTCACGGAACGCAATGCGATACACGATGCCGCGCTCAACACGCCGCACAATGTCCTTGCCCAGTCCGCAGAGCGCAAAGATGTCCGTGGCCTTGGACGACCACGGGCTGATGGTTCCGCGCCGCGGCAGCACCCAGATCTCGCGCTCGCTGGGCTTCAGCGCGCCTTCGCCGTCGTCGTTGCTAGCGCTGCTCGCGTCGAGGTCGTCGACAAGCATGATTGGCGCACGTGGAGCGCCTTTTTCGCCAGGCCCGCGCAGTAGCGTAGCGATCACTGCCCAGACCTCGTCGACCGTCTCGCCCTTGATCGCATGCGTGATCTCGGGGCTGTGGTTCTCTTGCGCCGTGGTCAGTAGCGCCTGCGCATGCTTGCTTGCAAATTCTGGCGCCAGATCAACGAAGTGCGCGTAGTGCGCGCGGATCCCAGTGACGGCGCCCTCTGGAAATGGCAGCTTCTCTGTCAGGATGCTCAGCCGGAACCCTGACAGAGCCGAGGTTCTCCCGGGCACAACAAGCATGGGCATTTTATTTTATTGCTGTTAGAGTTGGTTTTGTGAAAAAAAAAAAAAAATTGTAAGGAAGGGTTGTGCTAAAGAGATCAAAAGACTTGTTCTGGAGATGGTTGGTCGCCAAGTCTATTGATTATATGTTTTGAGAATATACGCGTGTAGAAAAAAAAAAGTTTGTTCCTAGCAATAGCATACTACTAGAGAAAAAAAAAGGAAAAAAAAGAGAAGAGAGGTTTATTGGGCCATGCGGAGCGTTATTTATTTTCAGACAAGATTCCCCTCATTTCTTTTGGTACCAAAAAGATTAGAAAGTTGTTACTTTTCGTTGTTCCTTCAATGCTATGCTACGATGAATGGATCAGGGGGCAAAAATGTAAATGCTAAGTGAGCAAATATGCGATTTTGACCGCTTTGTCAAATCTAGTGGTGGATTGGTTGGTGGGGAGAATAACCAGCCAATCGATTTAAGCCCATGCCTGCTCAACAAAAAAATAAAAAAAAAATTGGAGATGACCTTAAAGCTATTACATCCAGCATTTTTTTTTATGTATTCGGCGCGGGGAAATCACATTCACTTACTGTCAACACCAAAAGTAGACATGCAAATCTCGGCTAGCGTTTCGACTCGAAGCAGCAGCGAGCCGAGCCAAAGAGCAAAGAACAGAGCAAAGGAACACATACATTGTCGGAGTTCAAATTGCTTCTAGCCTATATGCTATCCGAAAAAAAAGAGAAGATCGGAGAGGATCATATAGTTTGCGCTTGCTGAAAGACATGTAATGTATTCTTCAAGCCCCCAAATGCTAGTGAAAAATTAAAGAATATATGCACTTTTATCTTGTTTGTTCTCAGGTCTGCAGATGCATGCCCAGCGAATGTCCTTCTTCTGTTCCATATTTCACTATTCTTTTTTTTTTTTTAAAAATATTTTTTTACTTTTAACATACATGAAATTGCCAGCTTTTCAAGCGCTTTTAATTCTCCTTGCGTCCAACCCTGTGGTAAGTCTAAAGATCGCTATCGTTGGTGCTGGAGCAGCAGGATCCTCGGCAGCGTTCTTTGCACAGCAGGAGCTGGCGCAGCGCGGAGGAGACAAAGGGGCCGAGATCCATGTGTTTGAAAGCAGCGAGCGTATAGGCGGCCGCGCACATGTCGGAACAGTGACATATAACAACCAGACAATGTACTTTGAGCAGGGAGCATCGATGTTTATAGGCAAAAACAGGCATCTGATGGACATGGCCAAGCGATTCAATCTGACGCTGTGCGCTCATCCATGTACGTTTGGTCAGGATTTAGATATGGAGGATGCGGCTAGCGGGCTAGCAAGCTTTGGCTTGTGGCAGCCGTTAAAGGGACCTGTGAAAGGTGGCTCATGGGTGGTTCGACAGCGCGCAGGGCAGTCGTATCGCAACGGCTTGCGTTTGCTCTGGAGGTACAGTGGTCTGAGTGATATCAGACGGGTGCGTGGGTTTACTAAAGATGCAGTTGACGAGTTTCTGCAGTCGTATGAGGAGTTTGAGAATTTGCAGCAGGGCGTGTTTAATTCGTGGGACGAGTATCTGGAGAAAAAGCCGATGCTGCAAAAGTCTCTGTACTACACGGCGGACCAGTTCTACAGCGCTCAGGGGTCGGATATCGGCAGACAGGTTCTGCACGAGATAGTGTCGCTGGCCACTAGGGTCAACTACATGCAGGACGTCGATATGGTCAATACGCTGGGCGCGCATATCTCGATGGCTGCTGAGTCTGACAAGGCATATTCGGTAGCTGGCGGCAACTGGCAGACATTTGGCCACATGCTCAGTGAATCTGGCGCCCACGTGCATCTTAAGACTAGAGTCCTGGCTATCGACCATGCTGGCGCAGGTGGATACCGCTTGCTTGTTGAGCCAAGAACCCACGATGCAGCTACAAGCCTTGACGGCTTTGATATTGTCATTGTGGCCACGCCGCTGCCGCTTTCAGGTATCCGGGTCCTCGACAAGCGTCATTCAGAGCTGGTCGATGCCAAGTATGTCCACATGCATGTAACATTTGTCATAGGCCAGCTGCGCAGTGATCTATTTCCCTTTGACGACCTTCACGAGCCTTTGCCCCGTCTGATAGTGACGCCATTTGGGATCACTTATCCGTTCAACTGCCTCTCGATCCTCGCGTGTCTCGACAATGACTCGTGCGCAGTGGCAGGCAAGAGCACCGTTTTGGTCAAGGTGTTCTCGCACAGGCCGCTGGATCTAGCCGCGGTGTTTGCCAGCGTCCACTGGCACCATCAGCAGTCCTGGCACGCGTACCCGCAGTTGGAGCCGCGCAATGCAGGCAACTTTTCGCGTGGCATCTTTGATGACCCGCTAGCATTTCATCTCAGCCGCAGGGTGCTGCCACCTATTGTGCTCGATCAAAGCGGCTCAGCGGGCGTTTATTATGTCAATGGCATGGAGACCCTGTTCAGCACGATGGAGTCGCAGACCGTCGCTGCACGGCATGTTGTGCGCTTGGCAATATCAAAGACTTTGTGAGCGGTTACGCATTGCACGTGATTTGATTAATTGATAAATATGATTTGGCAGAGAAAAACAGGAAACAAAAAAAAAAGTGGCGAGCAAAAAAGAGTAGGGAAATTGGTGGGGGGCGATATACGCGTTTTAATTTTTCTGATTGTTTTTTTTTTTTTTTTTTTAAAGCCTGCTTTTTTCACTTTTTATTTTTATTTCTTTGTTCACTCATAAGGTGTCCTTTCTTTTTTATTTTTTTTATATCGTTTAGTATTTTATGCATAATTTTCCACATTCACAGCTGACAATTTATCAATTCACACAACTTTTTTGAAAACATTATTCCTCTGTTCCTAGTTGTCAAATCGCGTTTATTATTATTATTATTATTATTTTTTTCAAATCAAAATTTAAAATTGGAATTAACGCTATATAATTATTTTTAAATATAAATGCCCACGATGCGTCGTAGCACCAGGGCGTCCAAAGCCCCTTTACCAGAAGTAGCCGAAGACAAAGAAGAAACAGGCAAATGGTCGGGGACATCGTCACCTCTGTCCTCGCTATCGACGCCCGCCAGTACCACCCTTGGAGCTATAACGGAGCAGAACAAAACACAGCAGGCAGGGCAGCAGCGTAGGAAGAGCCGTCGGCTGACAAGAACTGGCGGTGTCTCTGGACAACAAGAGGTGGATGAGGATGATGATTCTGTGGGTGAGTTGCTGACCGGGGCTGCTCGGGTTATCCAGGAACAAGTCAACGGAAACGAGGACGATGGGGAATTAAGAAATAAGCGGAAGACGCAGGTGTTGTTGGCATCGAGGAAAAGAAAACACGATGAGGATGATGAGGATGATGAGGATGATAATGAAGGAGATAAGGAGTCGGGCGAGGAGGTGCAGGACGAGCCGCAGGAAGGCGCTGTCAAGTGGTGGCCTGGTAAGCGCGGCAGGCCGCCAAAGGCTGTCAGCGATACCAGGCGGCTCACCATGACGCCGCAGCCCAAGGCGTCCCGTTTGCAGGGTAGCCGGCGGCTCAATAATATGCTTGAGGCCGGGGATGATAACGAGCCGGACTCTGATGCGTCTGCATTGGAGACACCTACCAAAAGACCCACACGTATGAGTATTCAGTCGGATATGCCATCGCATTCTCGAATCGGCCATGGAGATGACGAGTATCCAGCGTCATCGTCAGACGAAGAGGAAGAAGTGGATGCAGAGGGCGAGTCAAAGATCGACCACCTGGGCTACCTGCAAGGAAACCGCGAGTTCATCTGCCCCGTAGTGCGCTCTCCCTTCCGACGCAACCAAAACAGACAGTACATCCTGACCATGGACTGCTGCCGGTTCACAGGCGCCCGTGACTCCTACATGCTGTTCAAGCAGCATCCGCGGATGCGCCGGGTGGAGACGACGCAAAAGGAACGCGATATGCTGGCGGAAAGCAAGATGATTCCCAAGGTCACCCGGTTCAGGCCGATCGCGATGATCACGGCACGGACGGCGTTCAGGGAGTTTGGCGCGCTGATTGTTAAGAACGGCAGATATATTGTGGATGACTATTGGGTGAGCATGAGGAAGAAGGAGGCGAAGTATCCGGAGGGCACGCTGGTGGCCAATATGAGCGTTTATCACTCGGTCATGGCTGCGCATGCCGCGGGTGTTACGCCGAGCTCGACGAGGAAGGCGCGCAGGATTACGACGCCGCATCGGTCGAATTCCAACGATAACGGTGCAGGTGCCGCTGGTTACAATGGCGGTATTAGTAGCAGGCCGGGAACGCCTGGTGCGCGTGGACCGGCTGTTGGCTCGCCTGCTATGGTTGTCAACAGCTGGGTGCAGATCGAGGCTCAGCAGCGGATGCAGAGGCAGCAGATTGGCTCGACCAGCAATCCCACCGCCTCGGGGCTTTCCGGCGCACTGACCATGGCGAGTGCCCTTCAGCAACAGCAACAGCAAGGCGCTTCTGCGGGCCAGGTGCAGCCCATGCAGCTGCTGCTTTCCGACAACGTCGACTCGGCAGCCGATACCGACGAGCCGAGCTGCAGCAGCAATAACAACAATGGCGCCAGGGTGGTGCTGGGCAAGCCGATGTTTGGCAAGAGCCGATCAGCAGAGACCGCCGACGCCGTTTTTGAGCCAGTGGTCAGCGCGCATCGCACGTATTTTGCAGACGACCGCGGCTTCCTCGATGGCATCCCGCTTGTACACAGCCTGGCGGGCTCGTGGCCACGCACTACTTCGTTAAGCAGCAAATTGAAGCAGAAGAGCGCCATAGCTGCCATTGGTAGTCCTACAGTGGAGCCTGGCGATGAGACCTCTGGGCCTATGGCGTTTGCCTCGGGCAAGCTTGTGCGCGAATTCAACTCTTCTCTGCGGTTCTGGCGTGAAGACAACGGATGCACCTGGGTGGACCCGCATACGGGCATTCGTCAGGTACCCGGTAATCTGCAGCCCACGGTCGCCAGGGTCGAGAAGCTAAGTATGGGTGATCCGGGATTAAGGATGCGTGGTGGGCGTACCAAGATCGATTCGCTTGTCTCGTTTGCTGACTATGGGCTTGGCTTCGACGGGATGGCTGTGGACCCTGTTGTGCGTGCGCGGAGAGTCAACGCAGTGGTTGCTGCTGATAGGGAGAGCTATCCTCTGGCGTTGTTGCCTGGCCAGTACCAGGACTCGTTTCCTGTGCACCGTACAAGGTTTGGTCAGACGCAGAACCAGGCTATGCAGTCGTATCTGCTTTTGTGGATGCACCACTGGAATGTCCATCAGCAGCAGAAGCAGCATCATCGCATGGGCATTCTCAAGGCCATCAAAGGAAACGGTAATAACAGCGGTAGTAGTGGTGCTGCTTCTAAATGATAGCAAAAGAGGTTGATTGATTAATTTAGCTTTTCTTTTTTTTTCCAATATATATTCACATTAAATGATAAAAGTAGCATTGATTTTTTTTTGTGCTAGATGTTTAGCAGCCGCGTCAGCCAGTTGCTCTTCTTGTGGCCGCTGCCAAACTCGGGGTTGGTCTTTGCTGACAGCCGCGACCTGCGAACGTGCACGTTGATCGATCGGAGCAGGCGACTGCTGCGGGTGTTGCTGCTGCTGCTGCCACCAGCGGTCTCGTCGTGCGGGAACGAGATACCAGTTACCGTTTCTCTGGGCTCTACATTTTCTGTGTCACACAAGCGTTGCTGTTGCTGCTCGGCTATGCGTGCAGCCGATGCAGCGGTGACTGCGACAGCCGCGCTGTTGCTGCTGTTGCTCATAGCCGCAGTGATCAGGGCTCTTCTGCGGCTCTCCTCGACCGCTGCTATCGCGTCCTCGGTGCTCAGCAGCTGCCTGTTCAGCGCTGGCATCGATTGCGTGAATGTCCGGGTAAGCACAGCGCCCTGCAGATTTCCCAATGCATCTTCATCCTTAATGGCGTGTGGCATCCGGCTGGTCGATGCAAATGGAACAGGCATAGCGCTGCCACCTGTGCGTTCTACAAGGATGCGACCGTCGTTATCAGCACAATTTTCACTGCTGTTGCTGTGTATGCTGCTGCTGCTGCTGCTGCTGAGCGAGTGCGTCGATGAGGATGGCGAGGCCGATGCAGACGTATGCGTCTGTGTCTGTGTCTGGGGCAGAGTTTCCCTGGCGCCTGTCATACATGCGGATATACTGTTGCCACTAGAAACCAGCAGACCTGCTGCTGCTGCTGCTGCATTCTGAATGACAAATCCTGACGACGACCCAAAAATAGCATTGGCCAGATGCGTGGTAAACGATCGTCCGTACTCTGTCTCCTGAGCCACTTCTCCGTATGGCGGCGGCATTGACGATGGCACCACTCGACCCACAGGCACCATTGCCATTTCTTCTTCTTCTTCGTCTTCGTCTTCTTCCAATGCTGCTGTTGTACGGGCATCGGCGTCTGTCTCAATCACTCCTATCTGCGCACTGCAGTTGTTCATCTGCTCTAGCTCAGCCCTGATATCTTCTGGGATCGAGTGGTGGATCGAGGGCGGAGGCGGCTCATATACGGGCAGCATCGAGTCCAGCGACTCTCTGGACCGTCGTCTCGAAACAGGCAGCTGTCTACTGAGATACTGCTGCAAGCTGACATCCGACATCTGCTCTCTGTTTCCCTGCTGCAAATTCCTTGTTCTCCTGGTATTAAACTCGTCATAAGTCGAGTACTGCTGCATCCCGGGTCTTCGGATAACAGCGACCGTGTTGCTGATCAGTGGCTCGTCGACCAGCCATGCGAGCCGTCCGCGGTGGAGACTCAGCCACTGCCACACGCTCTGCAGATTAACGCCCGACCGACACAGAAGCCCGGTAATGGGTGCCGGACACGGCCCTCTTCTCGACTCGCCCTTTGACTGCATTATCCGATTGGTGGTTTCGTCAGCGGTCATTGCAACACGGAAGGCTATCATCGCGTAGGTCCGGCTTTCTGGACACTCGTATGCCTCGATTGCAATGTTTGCTGTGATACCAGTATCGACATTTGCCTGCGCTGTGTTGTAGACCATGATGTATGGATGCGTGCTCATCCATGCAAAGGCATCCTGTAGCTTTGCTCCTGTCTTCTTCACTAGAATGGCGTAGTCCCTATTCAGGTTTACCTCGATCTTGTTGGGATACTGCGATAGCTGAAGCGTTGGCGGCCTGCGCTTATACACCTGCTTGTCGGAAAAATAGTTTTCTGGAAGATATCCGCGCGAAATCTCTTGAAACATGACGATTTTTTTCTATTAAAATGTATATTTGTGTGTGTGTTATTGTAAGTTGTGGGGCAGTCGACGAACGATAAACATATGGATAATAGAGGCACTGCTATAAGAAAATAAGAATTAATTGTAAATAATATAAACACAGAAAAGAAAAATGATTAGAAAGAAGATTGGTAATGCTACTGCGGTAAATGCGCCATGTCTTCTAGCATACACTAGAAAAAAAAAAACAGGATCAGTCTGGGAACATACAGCAACAGCACATCAGGCTGCTGTCATTTTACTTTAATTTTTCTTGTTTGGTCATGTCGCTTGGCATGATATATGCCCAGTAATGTGAATCAACTGAAACAGGAACAAAAATACCAAGAAAAAAAGTGGGATGAGAATTACAAAAATAGAGAGAAAGAAAGAGAAAAAAAGAAATAAAGAAAAAAAAAGTGGAGTTGCCTCATTTCATTTTTATTCTATTTTTTTCTCTTGGCCAAAAAACACATGTGTGCGGAACAGGTACTCGACTAGTAAAAAAAGGGGGATAATGCCGAATGTCCGTGCAACCAGAAGCCATCTCAACAATGCAAACGAGGCGTAGGGCTGCCCAGAAAACGACAACTAGTAAATTGTCTTACCTTTTTATTTCAAAGATTAAAGTGGCCTATGCGTTGCAAAACCTAAAAAAAAGAAAATAATATTGAGAAAAGTGAGTTTTTAAACGAGATTCGCTTTTATATATACAAATCTCAAAACTGCAAAAGATAAAAGCAATCCCTGTTCGTTAAATGTTCTCTTTTTTTTCTCTTTTTTTAGTTCTCACGAGACTGTAAAGACGACAGAAGAAATGCGAATTTTGGCAGAGGTGAAGTCAAGCTGACTTTGTTCCTCATTTCCGCAAAAACCAATAAAAATCAATAAAACCCAGTAAAAATAGAGAAATAAATGGAAATAAGTAAACTTTTTTTTTCTAAAAAGAACGTTTGCGCTGTTTGCTTACCATGCAATACACGCGCAGCATACCAAAGGAATGAGAATAGAAGGCAATAATTTCTTTGGAAAGCATGATCTAATGAAGGCGTGCAACCAGATAATGCAATTGCCTCCACTGTCTGCATTTAAACTTGTCTTTTTCTACCCCACAAAAACAAATGCTTTTTCATGTGCTCTTTTACTTTGTATTCGTAGCACTGACAAAAAAATACAAGAAATGACCACTTTATAATTCATGTGATATCGTCAAAGTTTCTAGAAAATTCCTTCTTTCTTCTTCATGCATACATTGTACTTCAAATTCAGTTTGGAAAAAATAATGAACATGAAAAATTAGCCGTTTTTCATTTTTCTATGAGAATTATCAACATAGAAATTTAATTTTTATGCAAATACATATACAGTGGCGGAAATAATTTTCAAAAGATTTTCAATTTTTTTAAACGTCATAAAATCCTACATTGTCAGCTAAATTATATTAAATTAATAATATTAAATATCTAAAACGTGGGCTATTTAATGATACAAAAAATATATATTTGTTTCAAAATAGAAAATTTTAATAGACTAAAAAGAGGTTAAAATTTCTAAAGAAAACTAGAAAAAGAAACGATATTCAAGACAAACTGATGCTTTTATACTTTAAGCACATATGGTCATGAATAAGGTTATAAACCTCTGATATCTTGAAAGTATTTGATATCAGTCATAAAGAACTTATGATGCTGAAGTCAGGTCATTTTGTTCTTCATTCTGCACAACATCTTTACTTCCTCCAGTACATTTACATTTATTAGCTTCTTCCTGAGTCTTAGATTCAGCCTTACAAAAACGACAAAAAAATTTATCAGAGCCACCAGTGTAATAAGGTTTATTTAGTTATAATAAATAGAGAGGTCAAGAACATATTTATTATATGATATGAAAAATCAGTTTAAGTATTATTGTGAAAAGACACCGCGGTCCGCATGTGGGAATCGAACCGGCGACCTTTTGATTACCCACCTGATCCAGATCAGGTGATTACAGGCAGGACCGCGATTACGGCATTTACGAAAGTGCGTAATGCTAAGGTCACATACTTTGTGACAACCCTGATCTCTCCCTCCTATTATATAAGGGTCCCTATGCCTCCCCACACAGATAGATTCTAGTTGGCTTTTCTAGTCATTTCTACTTCACTCAATGTTTTGATATTCCCATATAACAGATAAAGTTTAGAAAAAAACTTGCTCTACTTCAGAGTTAACAAATAGGTTGAGGTGTCAAAGATTTTCAAGACTAAAGTTTCTCTCAAAAATTGATGTATATTTCCCAAGGAAATAGTTTAGCTGCCTGCTATAAGTATTAAATAATATTTCTGTAGTCAGGTTGGCTGCCTCTGCAATGTCATAGTAAAACAGCATAAGTCTTTTAAAATTAGGCAAACTGTTTGTAATAAAGATGGCAAACTCTATAAATGTAGACTGGACATCTATGACCTCTCCTTTGTAAATTGTCTGGCTTGAAACTGATAATGAGATATTATATTGCTAAATTAAAGCTAATAATATTTGTCTAATTAGTATTGCCTTGATTGAAATAAATAAGACCTTGGTTTAAAAAGTAAACTAGCTGTTGGATAGTGTATATTCATATATAAATTCTATTAGCAAATCTTGTATTGCCAGTTGATGTAACCAAGCCAAGATTTGTATTGACCTTTTTAGTTTCTTTTTCTAGAAGATGCATAACAGTAAACACTCTTATAAAGATAGCTCAATGCTGCTTTTTCTCCAGTTCGAGTATATGTGTGAGTAGCCATATACTGATTTACCTGGTTCCTCTAGTATTACTAAAACTAGTACCTTTTTTGAATATCTCATCCAAGATACAAAATGGAAGGTGAGCCAACTTTGACATTGCTTGGATGCAGCGAATATAAATAAATAAAAATGAGAAATAGTAATAGAATAAAAAAACAAAGAAAATAAAAAGAATAAAGCAGAGAAGAAATTGAGAAATAAAAGTTTTTTTAAACAAAAGATTTATCATTCTTTGAGAATTTATTTACTTTGCCTTTTCAGAAAATAAAAGTTTCCTTTGTCCATTAGATTTGTCTTTTTATTAATGATTACCATGGATTAGTCAAAAGTAATCCATTAATATGGATAGAAAAAAAAACGATATTAAATGAATTCTATGATACAACAATCAATGCGCATTTGCAAAGTTAAGCAATTTTTTTTTTTTTCACAAGCAAAACTCTTTTTTTTTTTGTTTGTTTATTTTTATTATAAAATAGAATATAGGATGATTTTCTTTTTTATTTTCTTGCGATTGGTACCTCTGGCAGCACTGGTCTACTCGCTGTTTTGCGCATACAAATGGTATAGCTTGTTTTCTGTGCCTGCCTTAGCCGAGGACCAGGCAGGCAAGTCATTTCATAGAATCACTTGGCGGCCACCATTCGCCTATGACATATCCATATACGTTTCGCCATTCTACAGCTTCTACGAAGATCAGTCACATTTCTTTTCAAAGTCGCAGCAGCTGGTCTATCTCGAGGACATTTCTATTGACCGCAGATTTACAAGATACGAGGAAACAAACATTTCTATTGCGCTTGACCCTTCAGCTTCAGCTGAGAAATACCTGCATCTGTTTATGCAAAGAACAGGGAAAATGGAGCCATATCCAGCGATGGGCGACCAGTTCCTAGTGCATGCCATGGCTCCTTTAGTTGTTGAAAACGAGAATGGTATAGCATTTACACATTGCGTTGCTTGGGAATTTATGCTAGATGACCATACGTTTGCTGAATGGAGCATTCCAGTAGATGTGAGCCGACTGATGAACATGAAGTATTACTCGGCTAAAGAGCGTCGAGCATATAATCCGCTTGCCTGGAATAACCCGTTGGTCGCACAGTTTTGTTCCAGTAACACTTCTATAGCACGTTCAGAGAAGCCCAGCAATATTTCGGTTGACATCAGCCTGGACCAGGTGTCTCTAGAATGGATGCGTTTGACCAAAGCAGTGGTAGCAATTGCTGGTGAATCAGAGGCTGATCTGTTGGAATTTGTGCGTCTTGCGATGGTTCGCTTGGCTGGCTGTTGCCGAAACACTGCTGCATTGGTCGTTGCGCTGCTTGTAGCCAGATTTGTAACTGAGCTCTGGGCCAGAGGATCGAGTGTCGCTGCTTATTCCAATAGAATTTATAGTCTGTCGCTGGCATCGAGCTTGTTTGATTTCCTGTCTTTGCTTCTAGGCGCAGTTGCATTGCCCAAGAAGACTGGCGTTTCAAAGGATCTCGATACTGGCTTGCTCAGTTTGCGTCTGGCACTAGTGTATCTAGGACTGCTACGACTTGTTTGCTCTGGTCTACAGTCTCGCAAGTCTGCTGTGTCAAGACTAGGAAAAAAGGGTGTGGTTTGGCATATGCGTGTCGCTGTTTCTATGCTTCTGGCTGTTCTTGCAGCATATGTGCTGCTGACAGGCGCTAAATGTTACCTGTGCGTCTATGCCGCGCAGGCGCTTTTGGGCAGCGCATCTGTGGTGTTGCAGATTCCAGGCGGTCTGGTCTGCTGTGGTCTTTTGTTGTTTGCGTGGACGTTTGACGCGGCACTACTTATGAATGTGATTGGACATGGTAGCCAGGCGATGCCGCTGGATGTGTACTGGCCATTGATTCTGCCTGGAGTCTTATTTTGCATGTGCGCTACTAAACTGTTTTTTCGATCTGCTGGTTCCTCGCGTCAACAACAGGAAGCAAAAGGGCATGCAAAAAGCAACTAAAAAAAAAGACAGTACAGGATTAGGGGAGGGAATCAAGATCTGGAATTTGCAAATAAAGAATGCAACGTTTTATGATCACCTCAGTTTATCTTTTTCTTCCCTTTTTTAAATTCGATTCCAGCTTTTTTTTAAAGACAAGATTCAATCATTACCTTTATCTTTATCATCTAAAAAAAAAAGTCATCGGGTAAACATGGTCAACAAGGCGTGTCTTATTGTTATTGACGGGTGGGGCATCAACGCGGACAAGGAGGTCAAGGGCGATGCTATCCGCGACGCCGAGACGCCAGTGATGGACTCTTTGGAGAGAAAGTATGCGTTTACAACGCTTGCCGCTCACGGACGCGCTGTGGGTCTACCTGCGGGGCTGATGGGCAACTCGGAGGTGGGCCATCTGAACATTGGAGCCGGGCGTGTTGTTTACCAGGTAGAGTATACTATTTATGTTTTCAGAGATAAGCGATCGATTAGGAAAAGCGATCAAAGGTGATAAAAGCAAAAGCAAAAAAAAAAAAAATAAACAAAAAGTCTTTGTTCTATTACGTATTACTTGATCAAATCAACGAATTTATTTTAAATCTCTATTTAGGATATTGTGCGTATTGACGTTGCGCTGGAGGAGAAAAAGTTTGGCGAGACAGAGGCGATCAAAAACACATTTGAGAACGCCAAGGCCAACACCGGCCGATTGCACCTGTGCGGCCTGGTGTCTGACGGCGGCGTGCACGGGCACATCAAGCACCTTGTGGGTTTGCTGGAGGCTGCCAAAGCAGCTGGGGTGCCCGAGGCATATGTGCATTTTTATGCCGACGGGCGCGACACTAGCCCGCGGTCAGCCACCAAGTACCTGAAGGAGCTGCAGGACGCCATGGCCGACCTGGAGTACGGCAAGCTGGCGACTGTGGTGGGCAGGTACTTTGCGATGGACCGCGATAAGCGCTGGGAGCGGGTGCAGATTGCGTTTGAGGCGATGACGCAGGGCAAGGGCGAGCAGACAACGGATGTGGTGGCTACTGTCGAGGAGCGCTATGCCAAGGACGAGACAGACGAGTTTTTGAAGCCCATTATTGTGGATAGCGAGGGCGTGGTGCGTGATAACGACTCGATGTTTTTCTTCGATTTCCGGTCTGACCGTATGCGCGAGATCACGCAGGCGTTTGGAATCAAGCCGACGCCGTTCGATTCGCGTGTGCCCAGTGGTCTGCACATTGCGACGATGACGCAGTACAAGTCCGATTTCCCGTTCCCTGCTGCGTTCCCGCCGCAAAAGATGACGGATGTGTTGGCCGAGTGGCTGTCCAAGAAGGACGTCGCACAGGTGCATGTGGCCGAGACTGAGAAGTACGCGCATGTGACGTTTTTCTTTAACGGTGGGTCTGAGGCACACTTCCGTGGAGAGGACCGCGATTTGATTCCGTCGCCCAAGGTGGCCACTTACGATCTGCAGCCTGCCATGTCGTCGCTGGAGGTGGCTGATAAGGTTGCTGATGAGATTGCTGCGGACAAGCATCCGTTTGTTATGTGTAACTTTGCGCCGCCTGATATGGTGGGCCATACCGGTGACTACGACGCTGCAGTGAAGGCTATTGCAGCGACTGATAAGGCTATTGGGCGTATCTTTGACGCGTGCAAGGACCATGGGTTTGCTCTGTTTGTTACTGCTGATCATGGCAATGCTGAGCAGATGCTTGCTGACGACGGAAAGACGCCGCATACCGCGCATACGTGCTCGCGTGTGCCGTTTATCATGGCTTCTGCTGCTGCTGGTTTTGTGCCCTTTGACGAGAAGCATGCGCTGTGCGATGTCGCGCCTACTGTGCTGGCCTACATGGGCCTGGACATTCCCGAGCATATGACCGGCCACTCGCTGCTCAAGAAGAACTAGGACTAAGATGTTTCGATTGGTAATTCGGGAAAATAAACATATCTCTTTCCTTTCTTTTTTTTTGGGAGAATAAACAAGGAGAGCCCATGCACTATTGTGGAGATGTTGAAACACAGGCTTGGAGGTGCAATGTGTGTGCGTTTGTGTGGAGAGAAATGTGTGTTTTTGGTAACCACATCAGCATGGGTTCAAGACAACGACAACCCCTGTTGCCCCCCCCCCCCACCACCACCAAGATAGATAGATAGCTCTTGCTATATGTTTAAATGTTATATAAGCAAAAGGTGTATGTCTACAACACGTTGCTTTAAACTGAATTATTTCCTCAAATATAATCTTTCTTTCTTTTTTTTTTTCCCACAAATCTCACAGCGATATTTTTTACCTTACATAATCTCCTATTAAAAAGAAAAACCCCACATCAAATGCACACATCTTCTTTATCAATTATGGTGAGCGCAGCAGCGCTGCTTTTCCTGGCCGCTGCCGAGGCAGCACCAGGGACCAAAATATGCGCAGCACAAAACATCCTAACAAACTGTCTCTCCGTGCAGGGCATCCAGTTCACAGCGTGCTCGTACAGCGACTGGGCATGCAAGTGCCAGGCGCAAAAGGCCTTGGTTCAGTGCTATAACAATTGTCCAGGCGACGATGCGCGTGCTGCGCAGGAAGGACAGGTCACCGTGTATTGCAACGCAGCCATGCGCGAAGAAGAGCAGAAATCCAGAGCGTCTTCTTCTACTGCAAAACACAAGGAGACGGCGAGTGTGGAAAAGTCCATGGCTACTACGAATGTTGAGGAGGAAACGGACGGCGGCTTGCCTCGGACAGTGAATGGTGAGAAGCCGGGGCGTAAAGGGTCGAAGCGTCGGGCCTCTGGGGGATCGAAGGTTTCTGTGAATATGGATAGTGCGGGTGCTGCGACTTTAGCGCAGTCTGCGTGGTCTGTTGCTCTGCTTTCTGCTGGCTCTGCTATTGCGCTACTTGCCATCTAGATTTGTCTTTTTTGTGACGTCAACTATTTCTGTTTCCATGTTTTCCATCGTTTTAGCCAATAGCATTCAGTCATTATCTTCATTTATTCTTCTTTTTTTTTCACAACATGCGTGACTATTTATATTTTCTTTTTTTCTTTTTGTTTCTTTTTGTTTTTATTTTATTTTTCTTACTCTTTTATAAGTTCCTAATTAAAATGTCTTCGGATCTCTTTGACAGCTACGAATCAGAATACACCGCGCTAATACATTCAGCCAAGCAGCGTCTCGAGACCACCTTGCCCACTTTGGCAGGCCAGGAACGCCATGCCGCGCTTTTAGCAACCGACCGCGAGCTAGCCGAGGCCTGTGAATTAGCCGAGCAGCTGGAAGTCGAGCTACTTTCGCTCCCAGGTCCCGCGCGCTTGCGAGCCGGCCCGCGTATCCGGCAGTACAAGAGCGAGGTCAACAGATTGCAGCAAGACGCCAAGCGGGTATCCCAGGGTCTGGGTAACCACGAAGCCAATCGCAGAGCGCTCCTGGGCGAAACCAGCAACGGCGGCATTCTAACGAATTCTGCATCTGAAGGTGCGTTTGGCGGACTCGACGGTGACCAGAGAACGCGTTTGCTTTCGGGCAACGAGAGGCTTGCTAGGGGAACGGAGCGGCTGGAGCAGAGTCATCGGATTGCCATTGAGACAGAGTCTGTCGGCGCGAGTATCCTGCAGGACTTGAGGTCGCAGAGGGAGCAGATTGTTAATACCAGGAATACCTTGATGGAAGCGGACTCTCATATTGATAGGTCACAGAGAACGCTGAGGACCATGACTCGGCGTTTGATGACTAACAAGATGATTACCACTGGTCTTATCGTCATTGGCGTTGCCCTGGTTATTCTTATTCTCTATGTCAAGCTTATTCGTTAAACCCTGTTTTTTTTCCTTTTACTTTAATATATTTCCTTTTTGGTAAGCATTCAATTTTTCAGATTTTACTTGTGATTGTGCCCTTTTTTGTCTTTTTTTCATGTACAGTAGCGGAAATAATTGTCAAAAAATTCTGAAAATTTTTTTCAGACTTCATAAAATCCTACATTGTGAACTAAATTATATTAAATTAATAATATTAAATATCTAAAACGTGGGCTATTTAATGATATATATATAAATTCATATTATTGCTTTTTTGCTTCATGTATCATTGTTATTAATAAACATGTCCAATATCTACCCCATGTGCTACTTCCCTGTCATCTTTTTTCTACGTTTTCTTTTGTTTTCCAAATAGTATAAATAAAATAAAACCTAAAGGTGCTATTTTGTAGAGAATTTTTATTCTATTCAATGAAATGTTTACTTTTTTAATGTGGCTATTTCTCGCAACACTAGAAACACAATCAATGCTTTTCATTGTTCAGGCAAAGGTGTGAATGCTGTAGCAAAAAAATCTACAAGGTAACTCCAGCTAGCGTTTTAAATATAGCTAAGGAGGCCTCAATAGATGTACCTAACAAAAGACCCAAAGCTCTGCCAAAAATTATGCCCCAAATGCAAAGACATTTGATTCAAATGATGATGCACAAAAATTTCAATCTTGGTTATAAGCATAGATATCAAAAATTGCACATACAATTAATAATATTTGTATATATAAAATATATTAAAAATTTACTTATATAGTAAAAAAAGTGCGGGTTTAGTTCTACTATAATTTAAAATATCTAATACATTGAGCCATTAGAAGTATGTTTAATTTTGGATTGAACAAAGTCTTAATTTTTTGACAATTACTTCTGCCACCATATATGCTGTCTGTTATCAGTTATTTTTTATTTTACATTGGTTTGCCTTATTTTTACTGTTGCCGATACAAATGTTAAAACTCTTTTATGTGCTTACTAATAGATGTTCTATTTTTTTCTTCTTGTTTCAACGCTCATGTAGGTAAGAAAAGCAAGCAATAAACACTTGTCATTAACAACGGCACACTTTCAAGTATCTGCATCAGCACTAGCAGCTCTTTTTTTTTTAAACACTGCAAAATATTTCTTCCAAAATGCATGTCTACAGAACTGGACGCTTATTTCACAAGCTCCAACAAGAGCTGCTTTCACAGAATGGGTGTTTACATTTGCAGTTCCAGCTGTAATAAAACGACACAGAACAGAAAAAGCAGGAATCGTCAGTTGCTATTTTTAGTATTTTTGTAGTAGTTTTTATAGAAATTTTTTATATTTTTATTTTGTTAATAAACTTTGTAAAAGCAAATATTATTTTGACAAGAGCAGGCGCTTTTTTAACAAATAAAATCAATTTTTTATTGAATTTATGACCGGCTAAACCTTTCACCAAAAGTCAGTCTTTTGAAAGACTTTTATTCAAAAAAGACCAAAGATCATTTTTCAAAAATAGCCTTTGAAAGACTAAAGGTCGCATAAAACACTCTTACTAAAAGATTGTTTTTTAATGACTATGTTTTAAGCAGTCATTTTCCCTAATTATCAATGCCGTAGTGTAAAATAAAATTTTTTGCGATCTTTATTACCAGTAAATAGTATAAAAATAAAAATATATAAAGGCAATTAAAATAACGTTAGTAATTTATTATCATTATGCTGCTCACCACTATAACATTATCTAGCTGTAAAAACACTCGAAACAAAGCCAGCAAAAATGAACGAAAATATAATATCCGTGCAACTGGGCTGATTGAGTTTAAATTTTTTTTTTTCTAAAAGTTAGCTATGACAATTGGCTAAAAGGGTAGTAATGGCACCTTTTAATTTAAATATTTTTTGAGAGAATTTTTTCAACTACAAGAGTTAAAAAAATATTCAAAACACTACAATAGTAATATTTTCAAGCAGAAAGCTGAGATATCATTTTAGCTTTAATTATATTGCTGCAGATTGATTGTTATTTCAGTAAAATTATTTTAGTAAACATTATTCTGGACTAAAACAAGGATAAAGTGCCTTGCTGGCTTACAGTTTTGCTGAGACCTCAATTCAAGTTTGCCAGCTATATTAAACAGTAAGACTTCCAATGCTCTTAAATGTAAATTAAGTTACTCAAGTAAAGATAAAAGCATATTGATTTGGCAAAGCATTTATACACTCTAGAGCAGTGTAATTTATAATTATAGCAGCCAAATAGACAGTGTGGACATTTTATTTTTGTTACAACTTTAATTAAATGGCCAAAAAATTACTTTCAATATTTCCTAAAAAAGCAACAAGCTATATTTTGCCTTTGCAAATTGTCTATTAGCAGTAAAAAGCTTGTGTTTATCCTTAAATTTTAATGGCTGATTAACTTGTGATCAAGAAAATAGCGCAAATTAAGTTATTTAAATTTGTTTACTCACAGACAGGACCAACACGTTAGTCACTCCCAAATAAGTGGCTGGAAGCTTTCTGGAAATTGCCTAAAAATAGATAATTTTACTAAAGCAAAATATATATATATAAAAACGCTAAAATGCCAAATAATAGTTGCTACAAAAAGTTAATAATAAACCTAAAGTAAAATACTTGAAAAAAAATATTATTTTTGTAATGAAAAATAAAATATTCTCTGTAGGTCCTTATAAATAAATTTATTAATGCTGTACAATGCCTGTAATTAATTATTTAATTTTTTTGTATGCTATAAATATTATTTATAATAAGAGAATTATATTATTCACATTCTTTTTTAAAAAGTTTTAAGAGAAAAATTTCAATAAAGTAAATATGAAATGCAAACAAACATATTAAATGACTGAACAAAATTGTTCACATTGTCATTATTTTTCAACAAAGAATTTATGTGCTACTTATTAAAAAGTCAGCAAAGAAACGTGATGCTGGCAAATGAGATTGCTTTTTATAAATAAACATGATGCTTGCAAATCATATTAAAAAGTCAGCAAAGAAACGTGATGCATGCAAATAAGATTGCTTTTTATAAATAAACATGATGCTTGCAAATCATATTAAAAAGCCAGCAAAATAATATGTTTTAAACAAGACGTAAATTAAAAAAAAAGCCAGTTTTCAACTTTTTTTTAAAATAGTATGTTAATTTTATGCATTACCCTTTACTACATTATTGAAACGAAAAATATATAAAAGACAACTTTTCTATTAAAAAAGACAACAACAAAATAGCACTGAATTTTAGTTTTAATACAACTGATTATTTTTAAATGTTGCTTAGTGAAACCAAAGTTAATAGAGGACACTGCTATTATTTTATAAAATCAACAAAAAAGTTGTATCATTACAATGAACCTTGTCTTAAATGTGAGCCATTAATTGATGATTATATAAGAGAAGGCTACGAGCCAATACCAGTAGGTCCACCAGAACACAAAGAAGGTTACAACAGTGATTATATCATTGAAACTGAATAGATTTATAATTACTACTAAAGGTTAATTAATCTAATTTAAGTATTAAAGATTAATAACATTTTTATGACTATATATGCTTGAAGTATAAAAGCAAAATGCTTATATAAATATTTTTTATTTTTGCTCTTTCTAAAAAAAATTACTCTTCTTGGCTTGGGCAGGTTGATTTTTTAGTTTTGACCTTGGCAGATTGTACTTTTTGTGCAAAACCTTTTGTGTGGACATGTCAGCTAGTTAGTTGTTGAATTTCTGCTCAGGGGTCCGCTTTTTAGGTTAATGAAAGGACTTTGCCTGTTTTAGAGGCATTGCAGAAATAAAAAATAATACAAAAATAATTTAAAAAGGGCAATTTTTTAATTATATATTTAATTAACAAATATAAGTTTAAACTAAAAAAGAGAGCAGGTGTTAGCTAAACCACACCAAAAAAATAAAAAATTAAGAAACGACTGTATACTGAAAAAAGTCTTAAATACCTGCAATGGAAAGGCAAGGATTGCAAATAAAGAAAATAAATGTCCTGGCACCGAATTTGTTTGGAAAATAATAATAAGCGTACTTAAAAATTTGATTGCCATACTCTATTTGGTTGAATTAATATAAAGGGTAAAAAGTTTTTGAAAATATTTTGTTTTTTCTAATCAAGATTATATAATTAATATTTTCTTTTTGGTATGTCTCAGCTCACATGAACCAGTTCAAAAATGTTTGAAGTGGTTTCTTTATGAGTCATATTTATATGACTTATTAAACTCTTCTTCTTTCACTATGAATCATATTTACATGACTTATAAACTCCTCCTCTACAGCTATTATTTTTCTACTCTTTTCAAGGCCTTTTTAAACACAAGGTTTTCCTAGAACTCCCTCAAAACTTTTTATTCTTTATCCTTTTTTCTTTAAACTTTAACATTTACTCTTTTCAATATACTGTTCTTTTTTCTTAGTAAAGTATATTTCCTTCTTTTACAAACACCTTGCCATTGTATGCAAGCACAGTCCAGATGCAATATGTGCTGATGACACAATGCTAGCCAGTGCATTTGTCGAAATTTGTCTATCAGCAGAAAATATGATTAAAGCTTTGATACAGCTGTTCATTACTGCTCTTCTAGGGATGAATTGAAAACCAATCTGCTATCTATTTAGCAAAAAGGCATGTACTCCTGCTGCATTTTCTTTCAAATAATCTGCCTGATATGACAATGCGCACCTGAGTATCTTGTTAGATGCATCTGTCAAAAATTATATTTGTCTATAATAAAACAAATTTAATTAATAAATAAGAAATGTTACAAACAAAAAGTAAAAATTGGAGTTGATGAGAAAAAAGGAGAAAAACAGAATTTAGAAAAAAAATAACTGATCATGGCTATACTTTAATAAATAAAAAAATGCTGAATACAAAGACATCAGTAAATAACCAAAGGAAAAATACATCTAGCTTGCTTATAGAATGCTTTTAGAAAGAAGTGCAAGTTTAGAGTTATTCTTGTTTAGTGTTGTAATCTCTTATTAATTGCTTTTAAAATTAGAAAAAAATAATTTAAAAATTATTGTATTATCAAATTAACTAAAAAATGTACCCATTAAAAAGACAAAAATTTAATACTTTTTTATTTTTTAAAATATTAGTCTGGAATGACAAACAATCTGGCTAAAGAACTAAAAAGAAAGCATTTTAATTTATGCCTTTTATATTTATTTGAATAAAAAATGCTTTAAAAAATTGCTTGGTTAGATATTGTAATAGTAAAAAACAGCATGAGTGAGTATTACTTTTAAAACTAAAAACAAGTAACTGAAATAAGTGGTTAATTATAAAAGCAGATTGACAACAATCAAAATTACTGGCAAATAGATGATAATAAAAAATGAAGGATTTTATAATGGATTACCTGATAAGCTTGTAGAACAGCTTTTTTTTATCAAGTATTCAAGAAACTGGTAACAATGTTTGAATTGCACATGTCGGCATGGAAATAGATATTTCTGTAAACCTGTTGTACTGATTCTAACTGATAAGCCACCCTGATCTCTTCTCCTTTCTTATATAAGGCACCCTACACTTTCCTCTATGGATAGTCATCCTAGTTCACTTTTCAAGTTATTATCTTTACTTAAAATATTTATATTTTCTTTAAACAAAAACACTTATTTATTGTCAATAATTTACTAAGAAAGGCATTAAATTTTTATTTTTCTGTAAACATTATAATTTTATTGTTACTAAAAAGGCCTACAAAAAGAACAAAGATAATAAGCAAAAGAAATAAAGGAACAATTGCTTATCCATGCCAATACAAAAACAGATTGTTACACAAAAGCTCAGTATTTTTTAAGCATACAACCCTTTAAAAAATTCCTATGAGCAACTGTTGAAAAATCAAAAATATTCCTTTTTTCGGAATTATATTGATTTATTTTTATAGTGTGTTGGCACACACTAATTTATGGGTTGACTCAGCTCACTTTTGAACTGCTACGGAACAGCTTATCAAGACTTTATTTTTTCAAGTATTTTTCTACTCTTTCAAGACTTCTATTTAAACCATCATTTTACAAGAACTCTCTCAAGATTTCTTTGTCTTTGCTTT
>JANBOH010000210.1:0-27280 GCA_027478445.1 Coemansia asiatica | reverse complement strand
TTATTATTATTATTATTATTAAAAATTGCTCGACACGCTATGCAAAAATAATATATAAAACAGCACAACGAAAGTAGCTCTTTGTTTTATACAAGGATCTGCTATGCTTTGGTTGCTTTTGTTTCGGCTTTTTCAGCCATTGTGATTATTGTCTGTAGCAACTTTGTGCTGTTAAATAGATGAGAAAGGGCGAGTAAAGACGTTGGGTTTTTGAATGATGTGTTCAGAGGAGCAACATTGCAGCACAATTTCAACCAGGTTTTAACAAAAAAGATAAACAAAGTGTGGCTTTGAATGCCCTGCAAAAAATCCAGCTTTATGGAAACAACAACAACAAAAAATAACGAGTATAGTTGTGTCAGGCTGCAGAAATATACATATCAGTAATTACTTTGCTACAGGCTATTAGATGCATGATGCTTTTCGTTTTGTTTTTGCTTGTGCATAAAAAACATTAATGGCTTAACAGGCATATTTAAACATGCATTTACGTTTTTATTAGGAAAAAAGTGTAAAAAAACAGAGTTGGACATGAACCAGCTGGTTCCTTATTTTGTCTTGAAAACTTTTTCGATACCATGTTTCGATATAAAATAAGCAATCACAATCATTTTTACTACAAAAAATACAAGCAACTTGCAATAGCTGATACGTGGATCTTTGGATGGCCCAATAGCTAACAAGTCACTAGCAAGCGGCTGATTTTTTTCCTGCAAACAAAGAGGTTCCTGTCACAAAGAGCGATTTAAGAGATATGCCACCCTAGAACCCGCTCTCAGCAAATTGTGTTGCATTATTTGTGCTGGAAAAAAAGGGCAATGTTTGTGTAGTTGTGTAGGCAGGATAGAAAAACAAATTGGAGAGAGGGGGCTGGTTGAATTTTCCCTCTTTTTTTTTATCATTTACAAAATTAAAGACCGCTTGGGCTGCACGCTGTGGAGAATAGCTAGGGAACAAGCTCATGAAAAAATATAGGCATTAACAACCAGCTGTGTGAGCAGGCAGACGTTTGGCAGCATTGCACCTCCCTTGTTCTCCACGAAAGCCGCCACTTCGGTTGTGGCATGTATGTTTTTTTTATAAACATGGCGATGGAAAGACAGCCGTCGACATTTTTCATTGATGCGCCTAGTTTTTTCTTTTAAATTTTACCTCTTTTATTTTCTTGTTTCGGTACACACCCTTAGTCTTTCCTGTTTAGTTCCATTTGCTTCTCTGCATATACATATCGGCTCCAAGATCTGGTATTTAATATTACTGATCCAGCGCTTTTTTATCGGTTTGTTTGTCGTTTCCAACTGCGCTTTTGCCGACTACTAGTCTATATAATAAATTTCTCTATATTCTCTTTGCACCTATTCTGCTTTCTTTCCTAGAACAGAGTGTAGCTTACAGAGTGCAGAAAAGTGTGTACATATTGACTAGCACGCACTTTCCTAGCTCGGTGCCCTAGTCCTCTGCAGCAAAAGTGGTAGCATGGTAGAGCCTACACAAATAGGCCTATTCACCATACCAGAAAGTCTCAGTCACACCATTAGCGGATACAGCAAGGCTCCTGCCAAAAAACACAGCTCCAAAGAAGCCGCCGAAACCATGCCTATAATCGGAGGCCACAAGTCGCTTTCATCGATCCTGCATTTGTCCTCAGGATCGCAGAAGACCGATGGGCGCACTGCCTTCTCGCCGTACACGGGCTCGCTGTCGAGCGAGGGAGCGAGCCGCGAAACCAGGGGCGGGTCGTCTATGGAGTTTGAGGCATCGAAATCGACGCTGCCGGCCTCAATGAGCATGGGCACTAGTATTACGTTAAACGTGCGCTATGTGGCAAAGGACTTGTGGCGAAAAGTGACTTTTCCTCCCGGGATCACGGTAACACAGGCGCGCGACATTTGCATGCTTCGCTTCAATGTCTGGCAGCAGACTCTGGACTACGAAGACAACCCAGAAATGGCCGAGGTCACCTCTGCAGACGATGGCGAGCAGCATCAGCACTCTTCGGGCGTTGACGGACAGAACGCGTCTGCAAAGCAGGGCCCTACTTCTCCTTTTGATGGCAAAAGCAGCGGTAGCACAGCTGGCTTTTCTGGCATTGCTGGTGCAGGCGCTCGGAAGCAGCAGACTCAGATGCAGTTCCGCGAAAATTATGGTCTGTTTTGGACATCTGCTGGTCACTGGCTCGAGGCCGACGAGATGCTGAACACCTATCCTCTGCGCAAGGGCGAGGTGCTTGAGCTCCAGCACATCGTTGACTTTATACCGCTGCAGTCGCATGAGTTTAAATATAGCTATGCCGAGGGTGCTGTATACTATCTCTTTTCTGATGGCCGCGCTGCGCGTAGCTGGCAACTGCGCTGGGCTGTCTTACGCTGCCGCATTTTACGGCTCTTCAAGAAAAAGGGAATGGAGACTCCAGAGCTCGAGATTGACCTGACACTGCCCTTCAGACTGACTGACCAGGAGGGCCGCAGCTGGCCACGCAGCGCGTCCAAATGTGCTATCGACGCTCCTAACATGCAGACGCTTCTAGCGAGCCTGCCTATAATTAGGCACAGTGCATCTGGTGCAGGTACTGGTGCTAGCTCACCGTGTGCTACTCTTTCTTCCGCTCCCGGCTCTGCTCCTGCTCCTGCTCCTGCTCCTGTTACCAGTGGTCCAGGCGGTGTTTTGGCTATACAAGTTGAAGTGCCCGGTGGCCATCAGATGCATATCCTGCGCAGTGGCAGTGCTTTTGATTACGACGTGTGGCATCGCACACTGCGACAAACTCTCTCATCAGGAGCTAGCGGCACTACCAGTAGCGGGGGTGCTGGCGGAATGGTTGTTGGTGTTGGCTGCAGCATGAGCGGCAGCGCTAGCATTAGCGGCACAAGCAACAACAGTCATGGAGTGCCGTACTCCACGCAGTCCTCTGATACATCTGTACCTCCAGCTGTTGCTCTAAGCCCAGGCGCTGGTGGTAGCAGTGGAAGTGGCAGCAATCCTAGCAACATGGGCACACAATTGGCCAGTCTCCAGGCTATTATCAATGGCGTAGTCGATGGGAGCAGCAAGCCATACACATCTAGCCAGCCATTGTCTGCAGCTGCACCGCCATCCCAGCTAAGCCAGCGAGTCAAGATGCTTAATGTGCGCCACGAAGGGTATGTGAACCGAAAGGCCCCTGATGGCTACGGGTTCCGGCGTCGCTATTGCGTTCTGACATCGAGTGCCCTGTATGGATACACGCATGCAAATGACTGCAAGGACTTATCTGATGAAGAGCTGATATCGAAATGCGACTTTGCAGTTGCCCTTGACCCCAAGTCCGTAACAGTCGAGGCAATTGCCTGGAATGGCCGCTACCTGCTTCGCATCTTTGGGCCAGACTCCAACTGTCTGCGGGACAGGCCTGGGGCCACAGCTTTGCAGCCATCCGAGCAAGCGCGCGCCCACTGTACCGACATCCTTGCCACTGCTGCACAAGCTGCTATAGAGCAGTTTGGCAGTACATTTGGTATGCTTCCAGATTCGCGCGAATTAGTGCGTTTAATGGTAGATGACCATGAAGAGGGACAGCTCTGGGCCGTTGGCTTTAATAGCATATCGGGCTTGCAAATAACCAGTCAGTCAAAGGTCATTCTTAGCGCCCGGCGCACTCACTCGCTGATCGAGGCAAGGTCATATAGCTACTTTCAGACTGCAGCAACGACATCTGTAGCAGCCAGTGGCAACGGCAGCAGCAGCAGCAGCGGTCCTGGCGGTTTGGACCACAGCATTCTTTCAGGGATCAGACCGCCTGTTGCGACATTGCATGAGTGCGACATCTCGTCTGATACTACAGCTTCGTCAAGTCCAGGCATATGCAGGCAGCAGTCGATTTCCGAGTTTTTTGTCAACCAGCTTGCAAATGCAGCTGCGGCCTCTGCGCCAGCTGAGTCTCGGCCAACGGCTGTTGCATCCCAGAAGCAACCAGGTTCAACTCAGCGACAGCAGCCTCCTTTCAGCGCTGGCTCTGGATCTGGAGCTAGTACTAATGCTGGAACTGGCCGGGAAGAGATTAAGAGTGCTAGTGCCGGTGCTGGCTCGGGAGCATCAGAGGCAGGATCTGGATCTGGGTCGGGATCCGGCACAGCGCCCAAGTGGATCCCCTTGAGCATCGAAAAGTACATCAGGGAGGATGAGGAGCGTAAGCGGCATCCAGGCGGAATATGCTTGAACGAGTCTTTAGCAGCACAGCCGCAGTCTGCTCGCAGCGCTACGCCCGTTGGTCTGACGCTCAAGTCCAAGCCCAGCAATGTTAGTGACAATGAGCACAACAGCCCTTTTGGCTACAGTGGAAGTAGCAGCAACAATAGCTATGGCGCGCGAACGCCTCCCAGATTCAACTGGTTCAAGAGGCGTGGCTCGACCTCGAAATAGTGTAAGCATTTTGATATTATTTTATTTTTATTTTTATTCTTATATTTTTTAAAGAAAAAATACCAATGTTTTTTATTGAAAACCTCGCCACATGCTCATGGTCTGAGATGCAAAAGTAAAATAAAATGGAGAGGAAGAGCAGTAACCTTACAACTTTTTTATCATTGAAAAAACTTGAAAAAAAAAGTTTATCTGCCGCCACCGTGCACACGTGCTGCAATTGCCAAGCCTCTGTCAATGTTCTCTTCGCTGATTAGCTTGGAGCATGTTCCTTTTTCATTTTTATATTCATTTTATCGCTCTTTTATATATTTCTATTTTTGTACTATAAAGTTTTTTTTTCAAAATTGTGAATTGGATAGAATAGAATAGAATAAAGTGTAACTGTATATCTCTAGACTTGATAATGGCTCTTCTTTTTGGCTATAGGATACAGCTTCAGCTACTGATAGTTGTCGTTTTTGCGCTGGCAGCAGTAGCATCTCCAGTTGCAGAGACGGTAGTCAAAGCCAGCACCGACGAGAGCATCAGCAAGCAGTCGGACGAGGCAATGAAGCGGATATTTACAAAGCTCGTTGAACACACATTCGGTCCGCAGCACCTAGACCATGCGGAGCTATATTACAAGACCAGGTTCTTTGCGTCGCACATGCAGGCACGGATGCGGTTTATTGCGTCGCAGGACGAGTCCGCAGGGAGAGGGGAAATCAATGGTGCTAGCCTTGCTGAGGATGGTGGTAACGAAAACGGCGATGTAAAGGACAAAGAAAATGACATGGGTTTGAGCCAGTCTGAGGCCGACCAGCTTAACTCGATTATGCGGGAGATGTGGCTGGCATCTCGCAAGCTGTACAGAAGTTGGGGATGTCTGAGCTACGACTTAACTCTGTGCAGCGGCCAGTCACCGGCAAAGGGCTCGAAGCTCACCGATACAGACAAGCAGGCCATGGCCGAGTGGGAGAAGCGTCTGTCGACTCCATTTGTCGCTGGCAAAAGACTAGCCAAGGATGAGGCCGATGATATCCATGAGCTGATGAAGGGGATTCACATTGTGCTCCTTGCATTTGCGCCATCAAAGTGATCTGTTTTATTTTTCAAGTTTCCTCCTGGTTAAGGATCACGTGTAATGTTTATTTTTAGCGTTTCTTTGGCTTTTGCTTGTTCGCGTTTTTTTTCGTGTGCAAAAAAATAAAAAGTTTAAATTGTTTTTTTTGGAAGACTTGTTTGCTTCTTTGCTTCTTTGCTCTTTAACTTATATACAGCAATTATTGCCTTTTTCAAATTATTTACAAACAAAAATAATATATTTACAAATTGGCTGAAATGACCTCTGACCCCGAACAAGATAATAGCATGATGGCTGTGGACGACGATGGGCTCGACGAGATATCGCCACTGACTCTTGGCCAGTACTACCAGAGATTGTTTCCTCAGGAACTATACTATAGATGGCTAAACTACAACGGCAAAGTGCCTACAACAGAGTTTACTCATCGTGAGTTTAGCTTTACAATCAACGACGGTGTCTACATTCGTTATCAGTCGTTCAAGGACAGCGAGGACTTTCAGCGCGAGCTTCTGCGACTGTCTCCGAGCAAGATCGATATCGGAGCCATCTTCACAGCTCAGCCAAAACATGCAAAGTCACTGCAGCCAGGCGTGTTTAAGCCTGTATCAAAGGAGCTGGTCTTCGATATCGATATGACCGACTATGACGAGGTTCGCACGTGCTGCCAGGGAGGCGACATATGCACCAGGTGCTGGAAGTTTATGGTAGTAGCCATGCATGTGCTTGACAGGGCTCTGCGCGAGGACTTTGGATTTGAAAAGATTATGTGGGTATACTCGGGACGACGCGGTGTGCATTGCTGGGTATGCGACGACCGTGCAAGACGACTGGACGACACCGGGCGCAAGGCAGTCGTAGGATATCTAGCACTGATCCGCGGTGGTGCCGAACAAGGAAAGAAGGTTAATCTGACGCAGCGTGGTGGCCAGCATCCTCACATTCTGCGCTCTATGGAGATTGTCGAGGAGTACTTTGAGGACATTTTGCTGATCGATCAAGAGATCATGCTGACCAAGGAGCGCTGGACAAAGATCCTTGCAGCGCTTCCAGACGAGGAGCTGCGCAAGTTCCTGGATGCGCAGTGGTCCAGACGTCCAGACCGCTCGTCAGTTGAAAAGTGGTCAGAGATGATCGATGCTGTTGATCGCAAGGCAGCTAAGCGTGGCAGTAAATTCGGTCTGAGCACCTTCGAACGCGACATGATGCTTCAGCTTGTCTATCCACGTCTTGACGAAAATGTTACTACTCATCTCAACCACTTGCTCAAGAGTCCATTCTGCATACATCCAAAGACTGGCCGAGTCTGCACGCCGATCGCTGCAGACCAGTTCGACTCTTACGACCCGATGGAAGTGCCCACACTGTCTCAGCTTTTACGCGAGATCAATGCCTTGTCTGTCCAAGAAGAAAGCAGTGGAAATAACGGAAGCGGCACTACAGCGATGGCCAAATACATAAAAGTCTTTGAGGATTTTGTAGCATCTCTTGGTCAAGCCAGCGAAAGCCAAAACAGCAGTAGTCAAAAGCAAAATAGTCTTGATTTTTAATTAACAGCAATAAAAAAGTAAAGAATAATAAGCAGAAGAAAAGAAGACGCACCAGCTACTAAGCACTATGCAATTCTGTCGCTTTTGCGTCTAGAATGAGATGAGAAGCTCTGGCTCGCCCTCGTTAGTCGTGTCGATCGCAGCACCGCCAGATGCACCTTTGCCTTCGCTGCCGCCAGCCAAAGTGCTCTCAGCGTCCCCAAGTCCCATTCCAACAGTGTCTGAGCCTCTTGGTACGCCGGCCTTTTCAGTAAGCTTGTATACAAACAGCTTTGCTGGCTTCTGGAGCACAGATGACACAGATCCCAGCTCAGCAATCAGCTCTTCGAGAAGCTGTGGCGAAAGATCAGCGTTTTCAAGCTCGACTGGTGGCTTTTCTGCCAATACAACAGAACGAGCAGCATTGGGATCCGCAGAGAGCAGGCGCCAGTATATATAAGCGCGATCGCGGACATCTGGATTCGAGCATTTTTCAGTAGCGGTCTGCAGCGCTTTAAGCACCAGTGCCTGGCCTTGCTGCGGGCTCTTGAGGAAGAACTTTACAGCAGCGCTTACCAGAGCCAGCTGGACACTTTCGTCCTCTTCTTCAAGGAAGCTCTCAAGACACGATGTCAAAATATTGCTGATATTTGCAATTGTCTCTGAGTGCTCGCCTAAGATCCAGATAAACGCAGCGCGAGCATCTGGCTCATTCACATCGTCGATAAACTCGCACAGATCCTCGATAACGCTATCGAATCTGTGCGGATAGCGGCGAACAATCTGCTGGATAGCGACCATGACGTTCTGCACAATGTGATTGACCTTGGTCTGCAGAAGCTCCAAAAGCACCTGAATCGCCTTTTCAGCAGCAGAATCGTAGCGGATAGCCAGCTTGCTGATCGCCTGGACTGCGCGACTGACAAAGTCCACGTCGACCTCCTTTGCGTACTCTTTTAGCTCGTTAAGCAGCGGCTCAGTGTTGCGCTCGGAGCAGATGCGCACAAGCACATCGAGCTTCTCGTACTTGACATAGATGGGGTCGTTGTAGCGACAAAAGAAGACGCGTATCTCTTTGCTCAGCAGCTTAGGGTGTCTTTGGAGAATTATGTTAATGTTGCGCAGGGCCACATACTGTATCTCGGGCTCTGAAGACAAGAGAGTAATAAGTGGCGGAACCATCTTTTTCGAAAACTGCGTCAAGAGGTCTGCTCGGCGCACATACTGCTCGTACCTGAGAAGCAGACGCGCTGTGGTCAGCACAACGCTGCCATTCGCATGCTGCAGCCGGGGCAGCACACGCTCGCAGATGTTCTCTGCCTCCTTTTCGTCGCGCGGCACATACTCAACCAGGGTCTCCAAGATAGCAATCTGACCCCACTCGATGCACTCGTTGATCGCTGTCAGCAGCTTGCTAACAAGATTTGAGTCCAGGCTCCACACATTATGGTCTGGCGCCATGTCGTTCATCTCTACCAATGCCGAAACTGCATTGGACACTACCATAGAGTTCGAATCCGACAGTGCTTCGCGCACGCTTTCGACAAAGCCATTCTCCTCTGCGACTGATGCGTTGAGGTCAAAGACCTTGGCCACGCACATAGCCGCGGTCTTGCGGACATAGGGACTCGGGTCCTTGAGACACTTGCGCAATGGGTCGCACAGGTAGTCAAGCACCTCTTGCACATGCAAGCAGCCCATCGTGCGGATTGCCAGAGCACGGATAAGAGGGTTAGTGTCTTCTGCGTCCTTGACAAATGTGTTAATAGCCAAAATGACCAGGTCAGGCTGTGTTTTTGCATAGTTTATAAGGTACAGATAAATGAGCTTTTTAATTTCAAGGTCATCCGTGTGCATGTTTTTAAGAACATCGGTAAAAAGACCACTGACATCCTTGCCAACGGTCATATTTGCAATAACTCGCCGGACTGCCTCTTTCCTTCGCTCTTTGTACTCGCTGTTCAGCTCGGTCTTTAGCTCGTAGTTTTCGCCCTTGCGCAGTGCAGCAAGCACCTTGGCCTTCATGATTTGAAGCCGCGCAATGTTTGTCTGAATAGCTGCATTCATCATCCTGTGCAGAATTTCAAATGTTGTTAGCTTCCGCTGCTAAAAAAAATAAAAGCTTGAAAAAATGAAACGAAAATTATAATAAAGCGTCTTTATAATGAGAGTAAATAGAGAATGAATTAAGAGATGAGACAACGTAAGAACAAATTTCATCACCACTTGCTTAAAGTGGAAAATAACAAATGATTACAATTGTTTTTGGTCAGTTAGCTAAATCCTGATCGCCTTGATCAAGTCCACAACAAAGAAAACAAATAAAAAATATTTGGAAATGTATATTTGAAATGTGCTTGGATTCGCTCACTAAAACGTAAATAAATAAATAATTTTTTTTAAAAATAAAATTAATAATGACCTTGAAACATTAAAATATAAAAAAAATCCAGCGTAGTGGTTGTCTCAGATGCCTTGAAAATAGATAGAGTGAATGCAGTATAAGTGGCATGGAAAAAAAAACTAAGAAAATATTGATTTGATTAGTATACTACGGCCAAATCCGTTATAAAAAAGCCACAAACATGAAATAGTTTATGTTCAGATGGGTCATAAGTAGAAAAATGCATAAAAAAGGATTTAGTTAGTTGTATAATCTTTTAATATCGCCAAATTTAACTCTGAGCAAATAAATGAAATAAAATGAAAGAACGACAAATAGTTAACAATATATGTACTTACCCTCCACACCCAGTAGCCTCTAACTACCTTTCTTAGAGGTGCATTCCTATGATTGGAGCACCGCGTTAACAAATATTTTTGTATGTATACGTTTGCTAGATAACCTAGACAGCTAGGTCGAGGATATCAGTAAAATTGAATTTATGGATAGACCAGATATTCGATGATAATATATAAAAAAAATTTAAACGATATGTTGCGCTAAGCAAAGGACAAGATGACCTTATATCAATGTCAAAAGTTTAGAAGCTCTTACAAAAACATCAATAGTTTTTATTCTATTTACAACCATATTTACTTGTTGTATAAAAGCGTTGTTTTTCTTGAATATTTTATTTCCTAGTTTTCTTCCTTCAGTGTAAATAACAAATTAATTTTTACCATTATTTTTTACTCTTGCAAAACATATTTTTCTTTCAATACATTTGTTTTTTACAACCTATGTTTGTAAGTAAAAAATAGAATCGGGCTGTTATTTACAACTAAGTAAAATATATAAGTAAATTTATGGTTGAATAAGCGACTTAAAATACAAATTAACATGCTTAGTTTAATTTAGCGCACCATTTTTTATATAGTATTTTTGCTTTATTTGCATATAAAACGTGTACACATTCAATAATTAAAACACAATCTTGTGCAGCGTAAGATAACGCATTTCTTCTATTTTACTAATAATCTCAAACGTGTCTTAAACAGGTTAATATATGATATTGTTAGTTTTAAAGGGACATCGGTCCTATTATATTTACCAAGTCTGCTATATGCTTTATTAAAATTTCTAATAATTCCTTTTTATTTCCAAGTTCTAAATAACTCTACGCTTTACTAGTTGTAATGTTCTTTATTAAATATTCTTATTCGTTGATAATTGTTAATATTTTATGTGGGTTTATTATTGTGTATCTTGTTATTGCTGTTTTTATTTTACATTATTCTGCTTATTTTATAGCCATTGCTGATATAAGCGTTTAACCATTTTTATGTGTTTGCTTGTTAATACTTCAATTCGCTGTATATTTCCTTTTTTTGTTTTAACAATTCACGTAGGCGGGAAAAGCAAGCTATATACACTTGTCATTAGAAAGGCGCTGATTCGAGTATAGGTGGCAGCATAAACGGTTTTTTAAATACGGCAAGATATTTCCTTCGAAATGCGTTTCTACAGAACCCAATGTTTATCTCTCAAGTTACAAAAAGAGCTGGTTTGATGGAGCGGGCATATCTGCGGTTTTGAGAACAGGAAAGCGGCACAGAACAGAACAAGCAGGCATCGCTGGCTGTAATTTTTATAGTATTCTTATTATTAATTTAATAAAATACAAATATATAAAAATATATAAAAAACAAATATTAAAAATTTTATAAACCAAAGAGCAAAGATTCCAAAAATTCCAAAGATTAAGGACAGCAAAGATTTGTCTTAATAGAAGACGAGTTTTTTTTTAAATTATGCATGATTTCTGCCCCCAGCTGTGGCCATTGTGTATTATTTCTCATTCTTGGTTTCCTTCCTCTCTTCCCGCTTTTACAATTTACTCCAAAGCACACGTGAATGCAAAGCAGTCCAAGATTATAAAGAAAATAAACTTGATGAACCATGCGTGAATGACGGTTGTATGACTGGTCAGTAGCCATACTCATCAGGCGTGCGATGGAACGTTACATTTTCTCGAGTCTGTGGAAGATCAGGGCAAACGTGTGTGCAACTGTTTCTAAAGTAAAAGAGGAAAAGTGGTAGAGTAAGAGGCAGGAAAAAAGGGTCGTTATAAAGAGGTAGAAGGAGTTGCTTGAAGATGAATTAACTTGATGGTGCCTTGAATTAATAATATTATATTTAGATGTGCTTGGTCAGAATGTAAGTGCGGTATGGAAACAATTGGGGATAGAGGCGGGATTCAAAGAATATGTGCGCATGATCCAGATCATAAAAGCCGATGTTCAGGTAAAATATACAAAGTAAAAGGGAAGGGAGGCATGATAGTTGCTTTGCCAATTGATGACATTGCAGACGAAAAGTAGATAAAAAGAGTATAAATTTAGTACGGGACCAGGACCATTTTTTTGGCCCATAGAGGATGCTAGTAGTTCATGACTAAAAATTGCTGTTATACTTTGTTGAGAGTATTTTGTAAGAGACGAAGAATGCTTGAAACTAGTTTGGAATGAAAAGAAAAAACTTGCTGTTTCGCTCGACCAGAATTGTGCTGCTTTTATAGCTGGGCCTCTCTTGTTTTCTATCCTCCTTTTTTTCTTTTTTTTTTTCCTTTTCGGTAGCTTATTGCAAATGTATTTTTTTCTCGGCACTGAATGAAATATTTTATTATACTGAGCAAAGTGTGAAAAAAAAAACAAACATATGCACATACACACAGTCGATTGATAAACAGATGGACAGGGAGACGGGCATATAGACATACAGACATTCATTTGTTTTATCTTCATTTAAAAAATAGAAGAGAGCTGTAGAATGACATCTGACAAATTGACTGTATTAAATTTTATTTGAGAAGATATTTGTTTAAAAAAAACAATAGTGGGTACTTGTCTTTTTCTCTCACACATGTAGACTTTCAATTGTTTAGAAATGATGTCTTCTTTTTACAATTGGCGTTGATCACGCAAAAATGCAAGCCATGCCTGCTTGAAAAATAAATAAAAAATTAGAATTAGCGATTTTTTTTTGAATAAGTGCAAAAAAAGGTATCAAATTTGAGTTTGTGTATTTTGTTTGTAGATGGATAGATATTTATCTAAATTTAAAAATTGCGGCTCTATAACAATAACAAAAATATAAGTAGTACAAAAAAAGATAAGCTAGTTGTCATTGGGCTTGATTAAAAAAAAATAATAACACATTGTCTTTTATTTTTACACTGATTTTAAGCATGTGCTGGTTAAAATCACAAACCAAACAATAATGCAATTAAATTATAGATATTTTGTATTGGTTATTCTTTTACGCTTGCTTAACCAGACCATATGGGAAATTCTAATAAAAATGTTTATTTTTATTTTTTGCTCTGTGATGTGTGCTAGAATTTTTAATGCAAATAGATATGATTTTTTTCTCGAAAAATATCAAATGGTTGAAATTTTGAAAAAAATCTATTTTTCCATGTTAAAATGTTAGACTCGAACTACACATATATATAAAGCGGTTTAGCACCGAGCATTTCAAAAGAAAACTTTGTAGGGCAGTTAAAAACAATAGGAAAATTAACCTATTATTTTGTTTGTTTACTTTTTTCCTTATTTATTTGTTGCTAATTTATTTCTTTTTCAAGAGCCAGGAAAAATGCACTTATCTATTGGAGCTATGTTTGTTGCGGCCATTTCTTGCGTTTATTCCAAGCGAGTTGTTCACGATTGGTCAATTACATATGTAACAAGCAACCGAGGCCTAAACCAGACAGCGAGACGTGGGGTTGGCGTAAACAATCAGTTCCCCCTGCCAGTTGTTGAAGCCACGATCGGCGATGTGCTTGTTCTGAATGTGCACAATGCGCTCGACCAGCCAACCACGCTGCATTCACATGGAATGTTCCAGCGCAACACCGCTTACTATGACGGCGCGGCAATGGCAACAGAATGCGCAATTGCTCCCGGGTCCAACTTTACCTACGAATTCAAGCTTGAGCAGGCAGGGACATACTGGATCCATGGCCACAAAAATTTACAAAACTTTGATGGTCTGCGCACGCCATTTGTCATCAGGGACCCCAGCGACCCTTACAAAAGCGACGGCGAGTATCTGCTTGCTGTTGAGGACTGGTGGCCTGTCTCTTTTAATACTACGTTCGCAGCATTGACCGACCACACTGGACAAAGCAACCCATTTGCAAGCCCGCCTAATTTGCTTGTGAATGGCTCGCCCATTGCTCCCAAGCTGGATTTCGAGCCTGGAAAAGCTTACCGTATCCGCCTAGTCTCGATGATGTCGCTTCCGTTGTTTGAGTTTGCCATAGATGGCCATGATCTGCAGATAATTGAGGTTGACGGTGAGAACACAAAGCCAAAAACTGTCAAGGTTGTTAGACTAGCGCCAGCTCAGCGCGTCTCTGTCCTTGTCAGAGCCAAGCCATCGCGCAAAAACAACTATCGCTACCATGTAGCAATGTTTGGTGATTTTTTGCCGCCAATCCCTGGCGTGTTCCCCTCGCAGGAGGACGGTATTATTGCTTACTCTACAAGCAGTCCCTTTGCATCGACTGGCAAAATCCCATCAGAGCCATTTGATGAGACCACCATGGAATCGATCGGTGGTGCTGAGCTGATTCCTGACCGTGGTCTGTATTTTAATGCTACTTTTGGCTTTCTACCAGATGGCGTCAACTACGAATCTTTCAATCTTGTCACATTCCGCGAGCCACTGGTCCCCTCTCTGTTTACAGCTCTTACCGAGTCAGTATCGCTCAACCCGATTGCCTATGGACCACAGACCAATGCCCATGTTCTCAAGCTCAACGAGGTCATTGAAATGCTGTTTTAGAGCGCTACTGCGCTATCTCATCCGCTACATCTACATGGCCACACATTCCAGGTTATCGAACGCGGCGCAGTCAACGATACTATGGGAGTCACTCGTCGCAGAGTTCCAAAGGGCGCATCTCCTCTAAAGCGCGACACGGTTCTGGTTCATAGCGGCGAGTATGTTGTTGTTAGATTCAAGGCAGATAATCCTGGCGTTTGGCTGATGCACTGCCATTTTGATTGGCACATGGCTCTTGGTCTCGATATGGTATTTATCGAAGCGCCTACAGAGATGCAAAAACGGATCAAGGTGCCACAATCGGTCATAGACCAGTGCAAGAAGCTGGGACTACCTACTTCGGGAAACGTCGTTGGGAACCAGTCTTACGATTACAATGGTGCACCCAATCTTCCTCATTTGGTCTTTGACTCGCCGCATGTATGATCTGAAAATTAAATTGCTCATCGCCCAATGCTAGATCAAATCAGCATTTAAAAAAAAAAACATAAAAAACTGGTCTAAGCATTGATGTCACAAAAATTTCGCCAGCACATACTTTCTCTTTCTCTCTCTTTCAATTTAGCATTTTTCCCTCTCTGGATTGAATTTAATAAAAGCAAAAGAGCAATTTACACACTTTTCAAATTTATGGCGAAAATTCCAGTCACTAGAGCGCCCGAGCTACTTCCGAAGCTGCATCTCCAGACATCAGCTCTGTTTGAGCTTGGCGGCGACGTCTATGTCTACGACACAGTGCTTACAGATATTGGCATTGCAGCTTCAGGATCCAATTGCACAGTAAAGTTTTACGACCACAATACGCTGCAGGAAAAGTCAAAAGTTACATACCATAGCGATCAGATCACACAGATCCAGGCTCGGGAAAACTCCTTTCAGTCATGCTCACTTGATGGCCAGGTTGCAATCTGGGATCTGCGGCAGTCTCTGACTGCGTCTCCTGCTTTAACGTTCCGCTCTCAGGACCCTGTTCTGAGCTTTGACATATCCAGTGACGACCGGCTGCTGGCTAGTGGGTCTCGGCTTGACGAAGGTTACCATGTAGCTCGAATGCATTTCTGGGATGTTCGTGCTGCCGGCTCGCAGCCAATGCATACCTTTGAAAACTCGCATAGCGACGATATCACTCAGATCCATTTCAACAAGCATGATGGATCCCAGATGCTCTCTGGATCCACAGATGGCCTGCTGTGCACATACAATGTCAACGAGACTGACGAGGACGAGGCCCTCTTGTTTGTCGCAAACACTGGCGCGTCTCTTGCTCACTGCGGATACTTTGGTCCAGAGTCGCAGTTTATCTATGCGCACAGCGACATGGAGACTCTGCAATTGTGGACTGACGATGCATCCTTGCTAGCCGACTTTGGAGATGTACGGACAATTGGCGAAAGCGGCATACCTGTGGACTATATGGCTGCATTCCGTTACTGCCCCTCTGAGCAGCGTCTATATATGGCAGCGGGCACTAATGGCGGCGATCTTCATCTGCTTCATGTAGGAGCTGGATCTCTGGAACACGTAGAGGTACTGGCTGCTGGTCATGCTGGAATTGTTCGGGGATTTACTTGGGATCTAGATGGCGGCTGGGCCGTTTCTGGTGGCGAAGACGGCCGTTTGAGCTTATGGACGCGCCAAGAGCCACCAAAGCCTGTTCAACCGTTCGCAAGCAGTTCTGGATCCAACTCTGGATCGGGATCAGGATCTGCATTTAAATCTGAAAGTACGCCTCGTACAAGATTTTCGCCTTACTAGCATGTAATTTGCTTTTGAACTGAGTAAAATTATAATTTTATGCAAAAAAAACTACTATTTCTTAATACATTCCATCGAAAAATGGGTGTTGTAGCGCTTCTACAGCTGTTGGTCGAAGCTCTGGATCATAATCAAGCAGCGCGTCAGCTAGAGAGACAAAGTCGTCGTCATCGACATGCAAAGAGTGTTTAAGCCAGCTCATGCGCAGCTGCGCGTCCCAGTCCAAACTTTGCTCTGCAGTGCCAATCCCGATTCCAAGACTATGAGCGCCGCGAAGTCTGCCTCTGACCACTGCTGGCGCGAATCCTGGTGCTGCCTTTGGCCTTCCTGAGCTCCAAAGACGCATCGTTTCTCCGTACATTGGCGAAGCAATATATAACGATGCTGGCGGCGGCCCACGTAGCTTGAGCATGCTCTGGATCAGACCACGGTTGTCCATACCTGAAAACAACGACCTGCCAAGCCATAGCTCGCACATCACGCAGCCGACTGACCATATATCGATTGCGCGGCCAAATGGTCGTTGGTAAGCTACCTCGGGCGCGCGGAACCACACAGTTTGAATAACAAAAGTTTCAAAATACTCGGAAACATCGCTATCGCTGACAGCGTTTCCAAAATCGATCAGCTTTATGCGTAGCGATTGACTGTCGACACAAATGACGTTGGTAGGCTTGATATCCGCGTGAATAAGCGAGTTACTATGCATATGAGCTAATGCAGCTAGAAGCTGCTTGATAACTGTGCGGATCATGTCCATATGCATCTTGCGCGCGACAACTGCATCGTAGGAAGAATACAGAGTTTTTACGCGCTTTGGAAATGCATCGTGAAGCGTCCCGCCCAACAGAGGCTCCATTACAAGGCAGGCTTGCATCTCTCTTTCGGCTCTGTGAGCAAATATATCGTATATCCGAACTATCGGCACCCGCCCATGCGTATCCAGTGCATTAAGGGTAGAGATCATCTGGTAGTCAGCCATGCCTATTGCTATTTCCTGAGCGCCTACGCGTTTGACCGTCACCAGCCTTGTTCCATCGTGTCGCCGACCCATGCGATTGCAGAGAATGTCGGCTGCTAAAAAGGCCTGGCTAAATGCGCCTTCGCCCAGCTTTGCAAGGATCAAATACCGGTTAAACCAAATCTCGCCATATTCGCGAGGGCGTGGCTCAACAGCTGAAGAGCTGCCGTTAGCATCTATGCCGAAACCTGCGTCTGGCTCACCGGGCTTCTGTCTGCCAGCTCGTTTGTTGCGTAGCCCAAACTTGCCATTGGGCTCCAGCTGATCTTCATGGCTTCTTCTTTGCACTCTAGCAAACGCACTTTTCATGGCTGTAGATTCACCGGCTCTTGCCAGGGGCGTTCGGCTGCTATTGCGACTTTTGCTCTGCTTCTTTAAGCTGCTAATATGCGAATAGCCGTTTAAGCTCGCCATACCCATATGTCGGCGTCTTTCGCTGGCTGTTGATGGGCTTTGCAGATATAGAGATTCGTATGCGATATCAGTAGGCAAAACGACTGTTCCGCTGCTTTCTGGATTCCCTTCAAAGATGCTCTTTCGCTTGCGGTTCTCTACGTTGCCTGCGCTGCTGTTACCACCACCACCACCACCACCATCACCATCACCATCACCACCATCACCATCACCACCATCTGCGCCGAATATCTGGCTGCGACGTCTATTACTCCTTCTGGATTGACTGTGCGGTGTCTGAGGACTAGAGAATATCTGAGAGCCATTTTCCAGTCGGTCAGCATCGTTTGATGGCAGCCGATATGCTGCTCTCTCTTCTTCAAGCCTCAGTCCGATATCGCTGTACAGCGCAGTGAGCCCTAGTGTTGCAAGCACCGTAAAGTCATGAGTACGCAGTCGTTGCGGGTCGCCGTCCATTGACAACCTAAGTAAATTATGATAAAAGTCGCAAAAGAAAAAGAAAAAAGAGCGAATAAATTAGACGAGAATAAAATTTTTAATAATAGAAATGAAAGTAAAAGAGAAAAAAAATACAATTGGTCGCTTGTCCAACAGGCACTGCTTTCTTCTCTTTGACTCCCTCCTCTTGTAAACCTTTTTGTTTTACTTGTCTTTGATCAAGTTGGTTTTGAACTGTCGATTTTGTCACAGCCTGCTGCTTGCTAGGTTTCAGCGTTTAAAAGCACAATATATGAGTGAGAAAGAGAAGCACAGCAATAGCAATCGAGCTTACCAAACTTCGCGTTTGATTCTGAGCCTTTATTAAATGCTATTCAAGAATTTTTCGCTCTTGTTTGTAAGATTGTATTCAGCTTGGCAAAGACGTGTCATTTTTTATTGATCTGAGAGCACAGCACATTGTACGATTAGCTTTAACTCTCAAAAAAGAAGCGATGGTGTCGTTTCAGTATTTTTTTTTGCAATTTTTTTTCTCCCCCAACTCCTCTATTTATTTTACGGCATTCTCATTCACTCCAAAAATTTATCTTTTTTCTAATAAACAGCTTTTTTTTCATTATCGAATTTCAGTTAAAGGTAAGAAACGATGTTACAATTTAAATAACTGCACTGCATTAGAAAAAAAAAGTATAAAATAAGTGTTTCTAATCTACCATAGATTTGGTTTTTTTTTATCTTTTTCACTCATTACTTTCTTTTTATTTCTTGCGACTTGAAATAGTCTTTTCTAAAAAATGTCGGCAGTTCAGAAGCAGCAGACCACAGCAAACGGCACGTCATCTGACACTTCTCCAGAAACCCGGAAGGTTGCTACTCAGGAAGTCGGCTGGCTGTTTGCCAAGGAGTACTACAAGTTTATGAACAGCGATCCCGAGAGGCTGTACCATTTCTACGGCAAAAAATCTATCTCCATCCATGGTGACGAGGGCCAGTCGGTTTTCCAAGCTAACGGCCAACAGGTAAGAATAATAATAATAGTTGAGCGCAGAACAATCTCTGCTCTCTAAGGAAAAAATTTTTTGTTGTTTTTTTTTTTAATTGAAAAAGACCGTCCTGCTGCATCGTATGCACTGTGGCTTGTATGGCGTGTCTGCCGTTTTTCTCTTTTACATTTGTTTACAAGACTAAAATAGAGCTTGATTCAAAAAACGATTTTGTCCATTGTTTGTTGTGCGTAAATGTATGTTTATATGTTTGTTAGGAGATTCGCGGGGCTATCAATCAAGGCGAGTTTAAAGGACGCAAGGTACTGGTAACTAATGTAGATGCTCTGCCCTCTATCAGTGCCAGCATTATCGTGCAGGTCATTGGGCAGATGGATACCAAGGATGGCCTGTCGTATCTGAGATTTGTGCACACATTTTTGCTCGCTGAGCAGCAGGGTGGCTACTACATTCACAACGACATTCTGCGCTACCTGAACGAGGACAACGAAGAGCGCGAGGCCGGCATCGAGGAGGCTTTGGAACTCGCAGCACCTGCAGCTGAGAATATTAAGAAGGACGAGAAGGTCGATGCAGATGATGATCTCAAGAAGGATACGGCTCCAGTGGCTGCCGAAAGCGACAGTGCTAAAGTCAACTCTACTGTCTCCTCTGCTGCTGAGACCAGTGTCCCTGCAGCCGAGGTCAAGGCTGCAGTTGCTGAGGCCATTGCTGACAACATCACCACTGCTACGCCTGTTGCAGATGCGCCCAAGTCCGAGACCAAGGCCAAGGCTTCCAAGGACAAACCTAGCTCCACTAATGCTTCTGCTGCTGCCCCTGATGCAGTATCTGAGGCTCCCTCGTCTGCTGCCAAGGCACCAAAGCCCGATGAGAAACCCACTGCCGCCGCTACTGCTGCATCTACCTCTGCATCTACCTCTGCTCCCGCAAAGCCCACTACTTGGGCCAATCTTGCGGCAGTGAACCAAAACAAATGGAACAACGACACCATTGCCAAGGTCGATGGAACCGTTGCTCGTGTCTCTGCACCTAGTTCGCTGAATGCCTCAGCCAATGCCATCAGCAACACTGCTAGCACCGATGCGCCTTCTCGCGTCAGCACTCCTGGCTCTGGAGCTCGTGACTCTCGTCGGATCAAGAATGATGCCCTGGCAGTCTTTGTCAAGAACATTCCTATTGGAACCACGATCACACAGATGAAGGCTGGATTCAAATCTTTTGGTCCGATCACCTTCGTCGACTACGCGCAGCAGAGAACCAATGGCGTTGTCGAGTTTACCACTGAGGCCGGCAAGCTAGCTGCACTGCGCGCTGGCTCAACCACTGTCAATGGAACCACTGTTGCCATCGAGGAACGCCGCAACCGCCAGCCGAGCAACGCCCGTCGCGATGGCAACACTGGCAGACAAGCGTCTCCACAGGGCGCCAATACGCCTGCGCGCAATGGATCTGGAGACTTTGAGCGTGTTGGATCTCGCGGACCCCGTGGTCGTGCACCAACCGCTTCTTCTGCCTCTAACGCTGGTGGCAATGGAAACAGTGCCAACCGTGCTCGTGGTGGAAAGCAGTAATAATGAATAAAGCTGCTTAAAATAACATATCCGGCATCAGCAACAGATAGATTTTGCAAAACCAACATCGACATATCTCACTGTATCTTTTCATGCGTGGTGGGAGGTGCTTTGCGAATGAGTGAACAAGCAATAAAAGATCACACAAGGCATAGAGACTTGCTTGCTTAATGGGTTTAATTTCGATAGAGGTTTTGATGCATTTGTCGTTGTTGCTTTTTTTCAAAATCAAATCAATATAAAATAATAGAGCTTTCAAGACTACGAAAAAAAAAAAAACAAATATAAGAGGAACTCAAGTGGACCACTGCGTAGTCTTGTGATCATTGACTGTCATATCAATCATTTGCGACAACATTGTGCTTGAATATAATGCACCAAATAAATGAGCTTAATAGATCAAAAAGCATTTTCGCAGAGAATTTCCATCAAAGATATTGCTGATAAAATCTTTGATGCAATTTTATCATTGGTATAAAAAGGTAAAATATATGCTGCTCTTATTTATTTATTTATTTTTTGCTTAAAACGAGTGTCTTTTCGTTTAAACCCATTTTCATTTCTTGTTTACATAGTTCAGTTAAATTTTCTCTTCAATCTATTTTTTTACTTGTGATTGGATTATCAAACTTTAATTTTTATTTTATTTATTCACAAATAGGGATTTTATTCTTATTATATCCAATGTTTGACTGTTTTTTGTCTTCGTTTGCCAGCGAAAAAGAATTTTTAGATTTTGCCATATTCTCATTTTTTGTTAGTTCTTCGATAATTGCTGGATCATCATTTGTGTTTGGATCACCCTATGGAAGCCAGAGCTCATACTCTGGATCTCTGGCTGTCAATGGTCGTGCTGCTTGGATAATAATGGAGCTAGTCTCGCCCCTGGTTTTTGTTCTTTCTTATGTGTATCCTTCTCAGATAGGCAATTCGCAGTCGCCAGCAACCTTTTTGTTTCTGCTTATGTGGGTAGCACATTATGCTAATCGCTCAATAGTATATCCTCTGAGACAGCCATCTCGTAAGCCAATGCATATTGGCGTCATGCTTTCTGCTTGCTTTTTCAACGTCGTCAATGGTTATGTCAATGGTCGCTGGCTTGCAACGCTGTACCCGGAGCAGTCAAGGAGCCCAGTGCTTATTATCAGCGGCATCTTTATGTTTGCACTAGGAATGTTTGGCAACATCTATCATGACGAGATCTTGATAAAATTGAAAAAACAGTCCAAGGGCTACTCGGTCCCCTTTGGTGGCCAGTATGGACTAGTTTCATGTCCTCATTTTCTAAGCGAACTGGTAGAGTGGATCGGATTTGCTGTTGCTACGGGATCGCCGGCTGCCTGGGTATTTGCTCTAAATGTAGCATGCAACCTAATTCCTCGCGCAATGCTTATTCACAGATGGTATATGGATAAATTCAAGGATTATCCCAGTCATCGAAAGGCAATGTTGCCTTATTTGCTTTAGTAATGAATTTGGTTTTTTTGCTTGACATATTTTTTTAAAAAATCTTCCAATCATTTTTCCCATTGCTTATTGTAACTTTTACCATATTCAAGATTATTTATTAAAAGTAGTTTGTTATATCGCACAATTGTCCCATATTGCACATCTTTTATTTACAAGTTAAATTAAGTACACTTCCTTTTTTCCTTTTAAAACAGTTTTATATTCAGTTTTTTCATAATTTTATATTTTATATAAGCTTTTTAATTTAATTTTTTTTCTTATCTATGAATGTGCACAAACGTTATTTTCAGACTTTGCCAGGCCACATAGTCCAGTCAATTATTTTGTATACAGTCGATTTCGAAAAGGGTAACATTGGCTTTTACAAGAACGTGGGATTATCGTTTATCCACAGCTGTCATCGCTGGAGAACCATTTATTTCGAGTTTGCTTTTACTACTATTAACCTGTGTGTCTCTTCAGCAGAATTTTGCTATGAATTCGATGACTATGCCAGATGGTACAGAAACCCGATGGAATTGCCGCTGGAACGCTTGGTAAAGACAATGACATTACATCTAGATTTAACGTATTTTTACGTGCAGCACAATGTTCTAGATGCATTTTTGGATATGGATTTTGCTCAGTATACATTTGAAAAGGCTAAAAATATGGATGTCTGCGTAATAATTGACGATTACAAATATCTAGACAATTATCAAGATTTTGGAAAAGACGCACATGCTTATGCTATTAGTCAACTTGATAAAATGCTTGTGCATTTGCGCAAAATGGTGCCTCATCTTCAGGACATATATTTTGGTTGGCTTAATGAGGTGTTTTTATTAGACGGCCACGGCTTTTCCAAGGATATAGAAAGCTGCATAATTAATGCGATAAAAGGCTTGAGCAGTATAGGTATCGAGGATTTCTCTTGTTCCTTGGACCCCGTAAACCTTAAAGCAAATAACTTTTTGAGTCTGACTAGCTTGGTCATTAATTTTTCATTGCAGAAAAAATGGGGCGTTGAAGTTATTAGACTCAGCTCGCAAGCACTACGCGTACTGGATATAAATGAGATTTATGGATCATCATTTAAATCGCTTTTGTTCAACGATGAAGGAAAGCCGATTATATACGACTGTTTGGAAAAGTTGGACTTCTTTTGCAAGACTGCATATAATCTGGATGATATACGCAATGACAAAGTGATACATTTTCCGGTTCTTAAAAAATTAAAGCTAGCAGGCAAACCCCTATCTAGCAAGGCACTATTTTGCGATAGCAGCAAAACTCTAGAGAACCTGGATGTTTGCATTTACGATACAGAAAGCGCAGCTTTAAGCAGCTTATGTGATATACTCGTATCCGGTGACTTTGGCTTTCTTAAAAGCATTTCCATTTCAATTGCCGCTAACCAACAAACAGCAACCGACTTTCGTATACTTACAGACATAGATTGCAGAATGCTTGATGCTGTAAAATCTTTGACTAGCAAAGCTAATGGATTGAAATGTCTGCAGTATTCTGCTAAAGTTTATAGCAACAACGTTTTGGATATCATTGCTAATCCTTGCGTATTTTTTTGCTTGCAACAATTAAATCTTGACTATGCTTTCTTGGATTTTGAGCAGTTAGCACGGTTGCTTAGATGGCTTCCACAATTATTGTATTTCCAATGCTCCTTGATTGATGAACCACTTGCGCTAGATGAACATGGTTTGTCGTATACTGTTGACTTTATTGCAAAATTCATGTTTCCATTGAACGAGTACTTGCGAAAGGTGGATCTGTTTGCTCGTGTAGACATTGTGACAGAAAACATGATACTAGCATTTGGTCTGTTAGTTGCAGGCTGTCCAAGGCTTAATGATATTGAGCCAACGCGTCTTTCAAAGCTTTCAGAGATAATAACAGGAATTTTAGATACCTTGGATATTAAAGAGTTTAGCAAATACAAAGATCGTTTCAAGTGGATTGCAGAAAAGAACAAAGTAAATATTTTTTTTTAGTTATCTGTTTTCAATATAATCTTTTTATTTTTTCTTTTGCTATAGTGTATATTCCAAGAGCTACAACTACTTTTTTCTCTTCGTCTTCTTTTCCTTGACATTTAGTCATTAGAGATTTTAATTGGTTGCTTGATAAATCGTGAATTATTTCATTAAAAGTCGGAAATTATGCCTTGATTTATAGAGTAAAAAAGATAGAGTAAAAAAGGAAGGAAAAATTAGAGAGCAGAAGTGGGAGCGAAAAAAGTGAAAAAGTAAAGGGAGTAAAGTTATAAAAAAATATTGCTTATGTTTTAAAAATTACTCCTTCTTTGCGGCCACAGGCTCCTCATCGTCCTCGTCATCATCACCATCGACCTCTTGGTCGCCAAAGCCGCCGACCTCGAGCTTCTTGGTGCGATAGTTCTCGTACAGCACGTCTTCGGTATAGTTGATCAGGTCAGCAATGTGCGAGTTGAGCAGGATGTAGCGCAAAAGGGCAAAGTCGCACTGGCCCTCGTCATCGATCTCAATGGAGCCCCAAGGATAGCGGCGGACACGAACAGCGCCATACTCGTTGTCGATGACCTCGTCACAAGTAACCACTGAGAACGGAGTATAGTCCATGATCTCGCGGTTTTCCTTCAAAGCCTCGGAATCCGACTCGTCCCAGCAGAAATTGTACAATGGCAGCTTGTAGTAGTCGATGTCCCGCATCACATTCTGCTTGAAGGTAGCCAGCTCCTCCACGGTCAAGCTATCGGCACGACCGATCACTGGAATAATGTTGACATACTCGCCCAGACGCTTGATCAGCTCGATATCCAGCTCCCGCAACGAGTGGCCGGTAGGGGTGATAAAGTATATCAGAGTGTGGATGCGATGGTCGCGGTATCTGCGGTTACGCTTGATCCGGCTCTCCTCGACAAGAACCTCGTCGAACTGTGCCTCGATGTAGTCCTGCAGCTGCTTGAAGCATTCGGTGTTGTCCAGGCCATCGCCAAAGCCGGGGGTGTCGATGACAGTCAGGCTGATGCGCGTGCCTTCTTCCTCGAGGTTGACCTCATAAGTGTCGAAACGCATTGGGTCAGCAACATTTGCCGTGTCTGGGTTGGGTGGCTCGGCTGGTGCAATGACTTCGCGCTCGCAAAGCGTATTCAGGAACGTGCGACGACCAAGCCCCGACTGACCTACGCAAAATAGTTAATGACAAGATAAAAAAAGAAACCATCGTTTTTAAAATGAAAAAACAAGCGCATTGTCTCGTGTATTTATTAGTTTTTCTTGTCGTTTGTGTTTTATTTTTGTTGTTGTTGTTGTTGTCTGATTTGTTGTTTGGAACCAAGAACAATAAAGACTGACACAAAGAAGGCAATAAAGATGCTATTTTGAATTATTGAGAAGAAATCAAAACAAACCACTCACTCAAAAAGTAAAAAAAAGTAAATGGCGTATACTGTGTAGTGTCAAAAATACGGTCTTTAAAAACTAGAATACTAGAATAGTGGAATCAAGGTAGAAAGATAGATAGATAGTGATAGATAGTGATAGAAAGGGAGGAGAAGCAAAGCTATTCTAAATAGCAGTAGAAACCCCGCTTAAAGGGAAAAGTAGCATGGGTGGACCACAGGGACTAGTCCCAAGGGACCGGTACAACTGGCTAAAGCCAAGGAAAGAAAAAAAGCGAGATAAGAGACAGCTCATAAAGTGTTCTTGCTACAAAACATAAATAGAGAGGAAAAAAGATCATATTTTGGCTGTTTCCTGAAACAGCCCCAAGTAAAACAGATGTAAGGCAACAAATTCAAAGCAAAGTATACGTACCAACAAGCATAATGTTGTAGGTCATACCACGCTTCTCCGACTTGTAGCGGTAGCTGCTGGGACGCGGAGTAGCCATGCGAGAGTTGGTGCTGTTAATTGAAGGTGCAGATGGAGCCATTTCCAACTATAGTTTTTTATATTTTTGTTTCTCGTTTATTTCTCCTTTTAGTGGAATAAGATAACAAGCAAAAGTAGTTTGAAAACAGTAACAAAAAATAAGGGAAGACTGAATTCGAAAGGAATAGAAAACTTTGAAAATAGTAAGAAAAAAAAGAGAAGCAGTCTTAAAACAAGTTGCAAGTGTGGTGCTTTTTCTTGCTAGTTAAAAAAGGTTTTCAGGGAAAGTTTTTGGATGCAGGTGTTGTTATAAAATAATAAAGCTCAGCCTGAGCAAGTAATACTAATATTGGCTGATGCAAACCAACTATCTCTTTGTTTTCCATTTTCTTGACTCAAAGCGCTCTTATTTGCGAGCCTGGTGATTGGCTTGTTCAGACTGATTATTAATTTTGGCTGATTCTCTAAGCGAACAAACAAAACGAAAAATAAAAAGCAAAAAACAAAACAAAACAAAATATACAAAATATACAAAACACACAAAACAACAACAAAAGTGCAGACTGGCACCTTTTATATCTATTGCCTTTTTCAAAAGCCACATGTAGAACTGGCTTGTATTGAATTAAACAAAAAAAGAGGCATTTGTTTGCTAATACACAATGTTCTGTGCAAAGGGGTCACCGCTGCAAAACTGGCTGACGCCCAGCGCATAATCACTTTTTCTGTTAGGCAGCAGGCTGTCCAGAACATCAGAACGCTCCTTCTGCGGCCGCACCTCGTCTCTGGACGAAAAGGGCAGCTGGATGCTCCTGGCAAAGATGCTGCGAGCCAGCTCAAAATGGAAAAGCTCCCTTGGCTCGAACTTGCCTGTAGCCAGGATGTTTTCGATAGAGCCGTGTTCCTGCACGAGCTTGAGCGCGGTGATCGGCCCGACGCTTTTGAGCGTAGACGAAAAGTCAGTTCCGCAGAGAATGCACAGATCTATGAAGCCGTCGCGCGTCAGCTGCAGCTCCCTTAGCGCACGAGCCGAGTCGATGAGAACCATCTGGCCACCAAGCGAGGCAAAGTTGCGCAAAAGGCGGCGGCCGCCAAACGGCAGGACATCCAGGTCCTCGCTGCATGTGGCATCGACGATGCCGGCAGAGTCAAGCGACGCACAGACGGCCTCTGATTCCATGCCTGAGCTGGCAGTAAATGAGACAAACCCCAGAGCCGAGACCAGCTCCTGGCACTCCTCGATATGCTTTTCTGTCAGTGGCGCTGAGCGACGACCCAGCTTGTCCAGCCTCTCTTTGTTAAGTATGATAAGCGTTGTTAGGTCCTGTCTTAAACTCGCTAGTTCCTTGTCATCAGGCAGAGCTGTGGCTCTGACTAGCGGTACAAGCGGGGAGCATACTTGTTTTTCAAGCATGCTTAAGCGGCTTTCGATGGTGTGTCTGGGTGCCTTGCTCAGGATCGCTTCGTCGAGCTGCTCGCTGGTCATGAGCAGCCACTCAGTCGCCAGCGGACGCATTGAGGACGGC